>VZSC01003643.1:134032-172210 GCA_013398225.1 Steatornis caripensis
GGGTATTGATGTGTATTTCATGACTTTATGGGGAACACAGAGCTTTTCTCAAGAATTCAGTATTTTGCAATGGCTCCTTTAAAAGATTAAAGGCAAAGTGATTCAGAGATTTCAATAGCCCTGTTGCCACTTGTTCCAATCCTTCAAATAAAGATGAAGCTCAGCATCAAGTCACTGCAGTTTGGAGATGTGCATGTAAGCTAACTCCTTGATAAGCCAGCTACTGTGATTTTTACATCTCAGTCCAAATCCAGTCACACAAAGCACTAGGCATCCAGAAGTCCTGCACATGCTGGTCTCTGGTAGACTGTTATATGTAGTGTCGTCTTCTGCCCTAAGTCTGTCAAATTCTTCAAGCCTAGAGATATGCCCATTGCAAACCCCAGCGAAATTACCTTTCTCTTGTGTCCTCTTCATTTTAAACATTTCCTGTGTCCATCTTTCTTAGCCTGATTGTCCAACACTTCCTTGTATGTTTTCTGAAACTGCCAATGTGGGGATGCCTGCATTGAAAAGACATTACTTTTTACTTCAAGTCTTTCTTTTCTATGGGTATTAATAAGTAGTGGAAGTCTTCATTTTGCATAAGACCCTAGGACCAGGAGTAGCAGACGGTAGTGAGCATAACTTTGCCTTACTTCATGTTTGCCTCTCTGTAGTTTAAAAAGCAAAACATTTTGTTTTAGAAAGAGAAAAATGCAGACATGCTACAGTTGCATAATCTAACTTTATATTTGTATTTCAGTGCAGACTTTCTGCACATTAATTTCTTCACTTTCCCTCCCTTAATAAATATTCCATTTATGCAGGAACTATTCTCAGTATCAGATCTAAGCAATACAGAATCCTACAAATGCTTTGCTCTATAGCAATCCCTATGGAGCTTTAACTAGGACCTCAAAGTTGTCTGTCTGCCTTCTGCAGCAGATGGGCACATACAGAAGCAAACATATATTCCAGGAAGCAAGTGTGTTGATTAGGAATATCTGAATACTAATTTGATTTGCATTATATATGACCTTGGTGAGAGTAAAGTGATGCACAAATTGAACTGTGCTATCTGTTTGTGTGCTCTGTTTTGCCTATTATCTTTCAAGCATTTCCCTTACAGAATATGACTGCCACAGTCTTTGAGGAGCTGGAGTACTTTTTGTTGAGCTTTGTTACTGAGAAGCATTAGTGACCTCTTGTATCTTTGACAGGATACACATATTCAATGTGGATGCTGTTGTCTGTAAGGGGTGTCATCTTTGCAGAGCTAATGCATTGCTCATTGAACTTCCTATATTGCAGTATGGAGTTCCAGCAAAACTTCAAGAGAGTGGGACTTCCATCTGTATGTCTTTGTTTTCAAACCTTCCTGAAAAAAGTGATCTTACATGAAGATCATAGCTTAGGTGAATGCACAAGAACACTTTATTGTTCTTATAAAGGTGCTTCAGCTTAAATAAATCCACAGAAGTGTTGCTATGTATGTCATTAAATATTTTGCTTGCTTAATATTCTAGCGTTCTAGCTCGTGACAAATTTTCTTTAAAGCAGAGGTAGTCTTGCATAACTCGGATTTTGCCTGGATTACTTACATTCCACATTGATAGGTATGTGCTGGTATGTTAACTCCGTCTTCATATGGATTTTATGAGTGTATTGTATACGTATAATCTGCACAGTCTAGATGGTGCTTATATATTACCTATCATCCTTTCTATTGATTTCCAGGCTATTCGATGCACTCTCGTGAACTGTAGTTGTCAGTGTTTCAAACCTGGGAAAATAAATCAGCGACAATGTGACCAGTGCCGGCATGGATGGGTAGCGCATGGTAATGTTTGTTCTTACAATCTATAGGAAACTTTTTAAGATCTTCCTCACTATAGCATGCTTTTTGTGTCACTTCTCACCCCCCTACCCCCCAATATTAGTTACATTCAATTTTATCTATCTCATGTGACTCAAGTTTATTTACATATTGTGATTTTATTTTCAGCCCTGAGCAAATTAAGGATTCCCAGCTTCTACCCATCAAGCCAGGTAGAAATAGTTCAATCCAATGTTGTCTTTGACATTAGTAGCCTCATGTTGTATGGAACCCAAGCCATTCCTGTGCGCCTTAAAATTCTGCTAGATCGACTTTTCAGTGTTCTGAAGCAGGAAGAGGTGATACAGATTCTCCATGCTCTGGACTGGACACTACAGGATTATATACGTGGATATGTGCTACAGGTATTTAGAGGCACTTTTTTAATATTAATATGACAGCTAAGTAGTATTTCATAAAGTTTTCTAGCTTAATCTTATCACTAGTTCACAATACATTAACAGTTTGGTACATCTGAAAGGCAGTAATAGACTTGTACAAGCTTAGCGCTGGGAAGGAAAGGGTAGATTTTTGGTCATTGCTCTCTTTTTAGTCAGACTTAACTGAAATCTTCCTACTTTGCTCAAATCTATCAACAAAGGTAAACCAAGATAAAACGTTACTGTGAATGTATGTAAAGGCTTCAGAATTTACTGTAGTATTATTTAAGCAGTGAGTTTACTTTTATACAGCAGTATAATACATTGACAAATAAACTTGCCATCATTTTAAACACCAGGAGCAATATTCGTCTCTGGTGTAGTGCTACTGACATTACTGGAGCTACATCAAGGATGAGTTTGGCCCCATGTGCTTACACTGATGTTAGTCCTTGCTACTGTGGAAGTTACCTTTTATGTAAAATAACATTATGATCTTACATTATGACACAAATCAATATTTAATGGTCTTGATAATCTTGCTTTTTAGTGTTAGGATTAAAAATATGGAATCAATTACCTTGAACTTCTACTACATGAAAAATTTATAATGTTACGTTCTTCATCATCTTAGAAACTCTTACATACACTGTGAAAAATCTCAGTAGGCCATCAAATACATGTTCTGTGATAAAATATTTATTGTAGTTATTGGGAAAAGTTAGGCATAGCTAGAGTTTGAAAGAACTCCAACACTCTAGTGTAATTACAGCTGTGCTCTGTGAACACTGGGAATAGATCAATACAGGTTCATTTGTTCTCTGATCTTAGTTGCTTGGAAGATTATTAAACTTGCAATGAAAGAATACTTGACTTAAATGAGGAGCTAAATCTTGGTCTGATTGCTCCATCTCTGCTGTCTGTTCTTACATGATACTAACTGTTGTTCCAATGACGTGTCTTAATTTTTGTGGAAAAAAATAGTTGATTGGAAAGGATTACTGTCTAGTTCAGAAAGAAATAATATCACCAATGTGGTAAAATTTGGAACAAAGAGTTGGCATTAATCACTCATTAAATAGAATGATTTTATCATTTCACTAGAGAAGAATGTTTAGTCCTTGAAAAAGTGAGAGATTCGGGGGGAGGGGGTTTTTTTGCATTGACTGATGTCTGACTCATTTAAATATTTTTGGCTTTAGGATGCTTCAGGAAAAGTGCTGGATCACTGGAGCATAATGACCACTGAAGAAGAACTGGCTACTTTGCAGCAGTTTCTTCGTTTTGGAGAAACTAAGTCCATTGTAGAGTTAATGGCAATTCAAGAGAAAGAAGGGCAGTCAATTATAATACCACCACCAACTGTCAATTTGGATATTAGGGCATTCATTGAGAGCTGCAACCAACACAGTCCTAATTTTTCTGCTTCCTTGGACAAAATGAGTCCCACCAACATTCATCCCTTCGAGAATATTGTAAATAACATGGCTTTCATGCTGCCGTTTCAGTTTTTCAGTCCAATGCCTCCACCTTTGATAGGTTCACCACCAGAAAGACATTTGATTGAGCAAGGTCAAGACCATATCAATGAAACTAAACAAGATGTTCAGATACCTTTTTCTGAAAGCAGCTTCTTGACTTCTAGTTCTGCACCATTTCAAGTTGAAAATGAGAGGAGCATAAATGGTCCAGATGCCACCACTAAAACAGAAGATGATGCCCTTTTAAGTGATTGCAGTTCACATAATGCAGCAGCAAAGCTTGAAATGACAGCACTATCTCCAGAAAACAAAATGAAATCTGTTGAAAAAAATGGCACTGGGCCAAGGAAAGGACGTGTTTTCTGCACTGCATGTGAAAAGACATTTTATGACAAAGGTACTTTGAAAATACATTACAATGCTGTTCATCTGAAGATAAAGCACAAATGCACAATTGAGGGCTGCAACATGGTATTTAGCTCTTTGCGTAGTCGAAATCGTCATAGTGCAAATCCTAACCCCAGACTCCATATGCCAATGAATAGAAATAACAGGGATAAAGATCTGAGAAATGGTTTGACCATTGCTGGACCTGGAGATAGTAAAAGGACAGAATTTACAATTTTAACTCCGGACAGCAGAACTATTACCAGCTATGCTAGCTCTTGTACAGATTCAAAGGGTCAGGCTGGATTTCCCAGTATTGGACAGAATGGTGTCCTCTTTCCAAACTTGAAGACAGTACAGCCTGTTCTTCCTTTTTATCGTAGTCCAGTCACACCAGCTGAACTCGCTAATACTCCAGGTACTCTTCCTTCTCTGCCTCTTGTTTCTTCCTCAATACCAGACCAGCTTGTTTCAAATGAATTGCCGTTTGACATGCTACCCAAGAAGAAATCTCGTAAATCAAGTATGCCTATTAAGATAGAGAAAGAAGCTGTTGAGACACCTAATGAAAGTAGTGATGTTGCCAGTTCTGAAGATGATACACGTCTGCAAGTGGTAAGCGATGGAGAGCTTGAGACCTGTGAGCATAAGATAGAGAAGCGGGTGACCGACAGGGTGGAAAAGCACCCCCATTCAGGTAATTCATGGAAATCTGTCTCTGGGGTAGAGGGCCCAAAGTATTTTGAATCTGTCTTTGCACCAAATAACAAATACCTCAAGGATATCTCTGAGAATGAATCGCATCACTGTGAGAAAGAGGTTAAACCAGAAGAAAACCAACCATTAAAAATAGTTTCCCATGAGATTATATATGAAGATCCAAAACACCACCACAATGATGTCATAAAACCAATGACTGAAGCCCCCATGTATATTAAAGAGCAGTCAAAGCGCAGGATTCCTAAAAATGACTGCCCTGAATTGCAACACCACTTGCTGACCGGGGGCTTTTTCAGCACTTTGTCAAACAGGGGTGCTGCCATTCCTTGTTTTGAAGACTCTAAAGATATGGATCATGTCAGTCAACATGCACTAGGGATTCAGAAGGAAGAAAGCCGCTTTCATTGTGACATCTGTAAGAAGACTTTTAAAAACCCTTACAGTGTAAAAATGCATTTTAAAAATGTACATCTCAAAGAAATGCATGTTTGCACAGTTGAGGGCTGTAATGCTGCTTTCCCTTCTCGTAGAAGTCGAGACAGGTAAGAAAATTCTAAAGAAAATTGTATTTATTTTACCATCACAATGGAGCCTAATTTGAAATTAAATGAGTGTTTGAGGAATGGAGCCTGCAAAGATTTTCTCTGTATCCTCCTATAACAGGTACGATAACTTATCAGAACATTCATGAAATGAAAATCCATTGAAAGAAACATTTCCTTTCCACTAGACTATGAGGTATTAAATAAAGCCTTGAAAATTTCATAACTGATAAAGACTGCAATAGTTGAAAGAATACTTTAGAACGTAAAGGGAAAGCCACAAGGGTATGAATTCAGCATTTTCCAGTACATGCATGTGTGGACTTTATATGTTTAATATGTACTTTCTTGCATATTTTAATATATACAGTGTTTTTTAATGAAAAAGCAATGAGATCAATTCAGGAAATCTTCACTTGCCCTTGTCCTTGCTTTACTCAAGGATTTTGAACACACTGGTGGGAAAAAGTCCATAAGAAAAGCAAGATTACTTTATGCCAGTACAAAATTAATATTAGACAGTGCTAGTTGGGCTAACACTATCTGGTGTGTATCGACGTTCGTAGTGCTTTTATGTGAGATTACATACAAATTCCTAAACTATATCATGAGCTTTATTCAGTTTACTGTTAGCTGCAGTATTGTGTTGCTGTAAATCATTTTATTTCGGCCTATTATGCACATAGGCTGAGAAACAAGAACTGAAGCTTTATTGTTGACCATCAATTACGTATCTGAATTGATAAGTGATAGATAAAAAACCCTGTTAAAGTGCAAGTAAGTTTTGTAAGTTTTATAAATCTCCTGTAACAGTGTTACAGCAGCTTTTGGCTGCAGGAAGCATGCCTGGATAGTAGTTCAGAGTGACACAAGGTTTAGATTGTCTGTAATCTGCTAGGAGTACTGGAGCCAGCTGATGCAGTCCAGAGAGAGGATGAGCCAGTCTCTGAGGACTGACCGCTGCATCTGAGATGCACAGATTCATCTCCTGCTGTCAGGGCTCCGTACCCTGATCTGCAGTCTGCATCTTCCCAGATGTGAATTCCTCTCCACTGTAATTGTGATATGGGCCACAGGAAAGAAGGCCAGCAGTGAGATTTGCATTCACATGCTACAAATTCCTTCCCAGACCAATATATTCAGTTAAGTTTCAATACGAGTGTTTTTGGAACATCGTTTATTTAAAAAAAAAAAAAAAGCCAAATCACAAGAAAGTTCAAAGTTCATACATTTTGTGCAAAACAGTAGTTATTTGGAACAACTTTGCAGAAGTTTCTAGACTTTAACATAGAGGGCTGTGACTGCAAGTGCTAAATATTTCTGTGCCGTTTCGAACAGTTCATGGTTTGGATTAAACCATGATGGCAAGGGAAGAAATGAATGCTTTCCCTGGCTTGCAATAAACTGAATCTTCTAGCCAGAGCCTGGAAGTTCCCAGTGAGCTAATAGATAGTATTAAATGAGGAGCAGTGATTTTGTACGTTTTGGTGGTTTTAAACTGAATCCAGAGATGGCCATTTGAAAACTGCAAGTTGCATAAAATGCAATATTCCTTTCTTCAAGGAAATTCTTGTCAAGGAAAAGCTCTGTACTGATGTATACAGCTGCATCCTGGCACATGGTTTACAGTACTTGAGATCATCAGTACGTTTTGCAGACTCTGGTGTCGCTTCTTTCCTGCTTTGTCCATTGCGAAAGAACCTTATTTCTTCCCCCCCTCAGTCCATTCTCTGATCTCAGTTCAGTATACAGGTTTTTAGTTTGTCCCCCAACTCTTTTAGGCCCAGCACTAGATCTAGTGGAGCAGACAGCTATCCACAATGCAGGAGATAATCTGAAACATTGATTTCTGTAAAGTTATTTCTGATATATGCCAGTGCAAGCAAGTTCAGATACTGAGTCACATGTATAAATCATCCATGTGCACTCCCAGTGTGGCAGTTGGTCAAATCAGAAGTATACAGTTCATGCATGCCACTAAATATTGATTTTTTTTCTTTGTTAATGATCATTATGAAACAGCTGTTAAGTGAGGCAAAACACTTTCTTGCTAAGCTTGTCTTTGTTCTTCTAGACATAGTTCAAACCTAAACCTTCATCATAAGCTTCTGACTAAAGATACACTGGAATTCAACAACCATTTCAATGCAACATACCTCTTGAAAGACATGGCTAAGGAGTTTTGTCAAGATGTCTCTTTAAAACAACATGTTGGACATACTTCTGTAATCTTCAAAGGAATGAACAGAACAGGCAGCTTGGTTTTTCCAATGAGCAAAATTAGAGAACCCTGTTCTGAGAGTTATGGATACGATCCATTGAATGATGGAGCTGTTCTGGATCTAAGCACTACTTCCAGCATTAAATCTGAGAGCAGTGCTCATTCTTCTTGGGATTCTGATGGAGGAAGTGAAATATGCACCATGCCCTTGGATGATAGTGATGAAAGCTGTGAAGGACCCAGCCTAATGCTCAATGATGAACTCTACCAAGACTGTACTTTAATTGAGAAAGCTAATCAAAACTTCACAAATTTACCTTCCAGTTTGCCGATAACATGTCATATATGTCAAAAAACTTATAGTAACAAAGGAACTTTCAGGGCTCATTACAAAACTGTGCATCTCCGCCAGCTCCACAAATGTAAAGTCCCAGGTTGCAACACAATGTTTTCATCTGTTCGCAGTCGGAACAGGCACAGTCAAAACCCTAATCTGCACAAAAGTCTGGCTGGGTCACCAACTAGCCTACAGTAAGATCACGCTGATCTTGATTTATTTCTGCTAAGAATTAATCATTTCAATTAAGGAATGTGTTGACGTTAGTTTTATTTAAACTTATTTGACTTCTAACCCACTCAACAACCACGGTCAAATTCTTTTCTCCTGTGTGTGCTCTCCAGCAGCTTCATTTAGCAAAGCTTCGTGCTGTAGTTTTTGTGCAATTGTTTGATTTGATGTTAAATAGCTAAAGTTTCTGTAAGGAAAAGAAAGCATTTTAGAAACGAGGGAAATATGGAGACATTAACTAAAGTATTTCTGATACCTGTGAAGTATTACTTGCCAACAATAGGACCTTCAAATAAGAACCATCATCTCTTGTGTTTACATGTTAAATGAGTTACTGTATCGTGTAGGAAATGAGTAACAATTGGGGTGAGTTTCCTCTGGTTGGGTTTAAAGTTTTGGGGCTACGATTTTGTTCCTGAGACCACAGTCTGAAGCTGAATTACAGTATTAGTTGAACGTGGTATTTGCAGTTCACCGTATCTCAAAAGCCGAAAGATAAAACAAAAATTTGGGGAGACTGCATACAGTTCAAATCTCCAGGAATTCTTGCAGTACTTACTCTTTAAGCTGGCATTTCACTTGAATAAAGATTGTAGTATTTTGGCTTTCTTAGCATTTGATACCATTTGCTTTGCGAAAGGAGGGGCTACCTAACTTTGCAGCGTTGCCTGAATAAATCTGAGACATTCTGAGAAATTGTAGCGATAAAAAGAATAAATAGGTTAAGCTAATATGTCTGAACCACAGCAAATGCATCCATAAAAGGTGGGGAGGGGAGGTAAACCCTTTAATTAAAAATGCACTTTTTGAGTTCCACTTTCAGGAAGAGAAAAGTTTTTGTTAAAAAAAAAAAAAATTAAAAAAGAGAAAAAAAACCCAACCAAATATCCAAACTGCTTAAGAGCATAAAGGTGCAATTCTAAGCCTTTGAGAGACAGAGCTAAAAATGGATGCAGTAGATATTTTTCATTATTCCGGAGTTGTTTCTCTTACTGGTGCCGGGAAAAAATATGTTAATCTTTGTAACGATGGAAGAATGCTTATTCTCATTCACACCTTTTTTTTTTTATGACAACATTGTTCAATATCTGTTAAAATGTTTAATATCTTTGTACTTGTCCCTGTAATTAACAGTATTCTGCATTATGTTCTATGCACTTAAGATGACTGGTCTTGCATTGTATTTAAAAAACACTTTAATATTTAATTTGTAGTCACATCACACAAATGCTGTGTGTGTACTTGTGGTGCATCTTCTTTGACTGAATCACTTACAAAAAGAAAAAGAAATGAGAAAACAAGTCTTACAGTACCTTTTTTTTTTCTTTAATTCACCGGTTCAATTCTGTTGATCAATTCTAGTATGCAAGCATGATATTGACAGCACAATCTGTACATATTATACCAAAGTGCTTACAGTATTTGTGGTTTCTAGAACTAGTCTAGTTTTCCAGTATAACTGGATCTTAGTCTTTATTCATTTTTGTGACTGAATAAAAATAGACTAAACTTCTGGATTTCGTATGTATGTAGAAAGAATAGTACAATGCTATTGCCATATGTCTTGATGTTTAACTTATTCTGAAATATACTATGGTATTGTAACCATTTCATATTGTATAAAGGAAACAAAAGTGGACTGAATATTTCACTAATTCTTTTGAAAACTGGTTTGTGTGTGAGTATGGGTTATGCAAGGAAAAAACATGATGCGGTTGTAAATGTTTGTGCTCGCTAGAAATGGTTTCCATGCATTGTGTAAAGTAATCTTCTATTTTTTTACTTTACAGTAGGTTTATGTGATATTTAAAATAATCCATTTGTGCTTGAAGCTGTCAGGAAAAATTATTAGCCTGGGGAAAGTTGTGCCATTGCTTTGAGATTTTGTGTTTTGCAAGGGGGTGGTGTTCTGGGGTTTTTTGGGGGCGTTAGGTAGTGTTTGTTGTTTTTTTTAAATGGGAAGTCGTATCAGTGGAGATCATGGTTTGAAAGCTAAGGGCACAATCATAGGAGACACAATTGCTCCCGGTCTTTTGATAGTATAAATCAATGATTTGTTATCCAGCTATTTCAAGCTCTTTCTAAAATATAAATATATATACCTATATAGTGTGTGTATATATATGTATGTATATATATACACACACTATATAGGTATATATAGTGTGTGTATATATATGTATGTATATATATATACACACACTATATATACCTATATAGTGTGTGTATATATATACATACATATATATACACACACTATATAGGTATATATATTTATATTTTAGAAAGAGCTTGAAATAGCTGGATAACAAATCNATATATACACACAGTGGGGTTTTTTGAAACAAAATGTGATGTAAACTAGTGCTGTAATGCCCATTAATTTAGTTTCACTGTGTCCAAAAAGGAAACACATTTGTATACCCTAATAATTTTGTATGTGTTAATAAAAAAAATAATAATGCCTTTGGTTGATTCAGAAAAGTAGGCTTTTGTTATTGAAAAAACTACTATTCTTCACTTTTAATTTAAAAAAAAAATCTGAAAACACATTCCATCTGTAGAGAGCACTGTTTTGACAACAGCACTAACTTATTCCGTAATAAGGAAGTGTCACTATTTTAATGAGCCATTAGAAATAATGTAATAAATGTTGCCAGATATTTTATTGATTTTTTTTTTTTTCCTCTGTGTGTGTGTGCAGTAGGCAAGGGTAGAGATTGGTTTAAATGCCATCAACTAAACAGAAGGTAAATATCTCATCACTGAGAACTGTGTTAAAAAATAGATATTTGGGGCTCTCTTTGTAATTTATAAATTTGGAAAGGGGTTTTTGTCATATCTCCAAAATCTGGACAGGATGGGAGATTTACCAGAATAGGCTAAGCCCTTAGGACCCCTAGTACAGCATATGTATCCCATGAAACATTTGTGTAGCTCCCTCCCTCCTAATGACCACAATGTGGCTGGACCAAGCCTTAACATCTTCTGTTAGTTTTAAATATGTGTGATGCTTATAGCAGCCTGTATCACATATTCACCACAGATGTTGAAGGAAGTAACCTCACTTCAGAATAGTAGTACCATTATTTTTTGAGCTTTCCAGAGCCAGTCTGGAAAGCTGAAGGAGCTTCCACTGACTGAGGCTCAGTTCCAGAGGTGTGAGTCTGTACAGCTGGAGGATCAAATCTTTGTGTGAGATTTGAACTGGGCCTGACATGCCAACCCTTGCTACCCAAGTATGTTGCTCCATTTTTTTATTTGTATCTTTTTTTTTCCCATTAGAAAACAAGAGCCTCAAAAACTAGATCCTGTCCTCTTTCTGTGACTCCAAAGGAGAAGGCACAGATGCACACTGCAAGGTAGCCACTTCGTACGTTTGAGCATCCGATTTCTCAAAATGCAGGTATTTTGAATCATTCTTAGTAGCAAGCCTATATTGCTCTAGAACAATGAGTGTCCTAGTGCTTATAGGAGTATTTGCCGAAATCCATTTTGAACAGATTGTAAGGGATTTTTTTTTATAGTTCCAGTTTTCTACGTACAGCGAAAAGAACTGCGGTAAAACCAGAGGCTATTCTTTCTGATGAATCTTTAGTGAAGTTACACACTGTAAAACCCATCAGAGTGGAGAAACAAGTTCTGAAAATACCTGTCTGATGCCCTGCATTAAATAGGGAAGCCTAAAAAAACAGCTAAACCACTTGGACTTAGTCCAGGGGTTTTTAAATAGGGTGACAGGTCCTCCTTGAAAAGGGTTCACAAGCAGCTTCTGATTAATCAGCAAGCATAGGTTTAAGAAATGCAGCTAAACTGAAAACACCTTTAGAGTTTGAGATACAGCCCATAAGGATTCCATTCAGCCTGCAAGTGAATGCTCATTTCCAAACTGAAATGAGAGTTTGAGTCTGAATTGGGAAGGAGACAACAATGCAATAAGAGAAGGGAGGCTGGATCAAAGAGGTTTTCTGGAGAAAGCCAGGCTACATGTTTTGTTCAGAGAAGCATTTACTACCAGTCCCCCCAGTCTGAGGAGAGGGCAAGACAATACATAAAAGGTGAAGTTTGAAGCTGGACTAAGTATGCATCGCGTGATCAAGTCAGCTTTGAATTACTTGAAAAACTTTTGGAAAATTCTTCAACAGTTTGCTGGCTACTGAGATTTCCTCGTAACCTCAGCAAGCATGTTTCTGAAGGTAGACTGGCTTTTAATTTCCCCTTGCCTTCACCCTCCACCCCCTGGCTCCCCATGCTTTTTGGCACTGCTTGGATTACGCAAAGTTGCTAACTTGCAAATGTACTGTTGAAACATCACCCTATTAAGCTCTAGCCCTGTCAGCTCTGTTCCCTGTGAGCACCCTTCAACTTTCACGTGTGTTCTATAAGCAGGTAAAGGGAAGGTAATGCCGTGAAGTGACAGTCCTTCTCTGGTGAGCACTTAATCTAATTCTGCACTGGTTTAGAGCTTCACAGAGGCACGTGTAGCCTGCTGTACTGTGTCTCTGTAGCTCCTATCCAAAACTGGTAAAACTGACTGTGAATTACTTGCCATTATTGCCTGCAGATGCATGTGTTTAATAAGCAGAGAAGTTGCTTTTAACTCCTGAGTTGCAGTACTAAAAGAGTTTGTCAAACCTGTGCTTGCCACAGTCTAGCAAAACTCTCATCAGTTCGAATTGTAAGCAGTGCCATACATCAGCATTCTTCTACAATTTTTTAAACTTTTTTTTTCCAATAAATTAAGGCCAATTCAAACATGTCGTAAGTGTGCACTGGTTCTTTGATTCAGTCTTTTAAATCTTTGGTCAGTAATCTTCTTGTTCTATAGTTTCTGCCCATTGAGTGTAGGGATTTCCATAATGTGTCCTCATATTACTGTTATCGTCAGTTCCCACCTCTACCACTCTTTTGAAGCTTACAAATTTCAGTAGAGGAAATCATTGAAGACTACACTTAGCAGGTAGTTGCAAGTCCAAGAAACTGTCAGGGTTGGACTGTGGTGATTAGTTACCACTTTCTGGGAAAGCATGTTGATGTGCTGCTCGAAAGAGGTCCTAGAAGCACTGTGAACTAGGAAAAGTCCAAGCCTTCCCTGTCATATGATGATATGAGTGAGAGAACTCAGTACTTTTGAAGCTTCCCTGTTGACTTTTTGAGGTTTTGATTCAGACTGTAAGTTTCTTAAGATGCGTAACACGTTTCCTACTCATTCCCTTTCTCCACATCTCCTACCACAGATTAACATTACTCAACTCCAGAAGCCCAGCTTGCCCTTCTCATTGAAGCCTAAAGTCATAAACCTACCAGTGAGGTGATTGTAAAGGGTGAATTGAACCATCCTGGATTTTTTTCACCTCCTCTTTGTATCTCTTCAAATTCAGTAACATCTACTCCTAACATTTGTTCAGTCACAATAATAAACTGCAATGGCTTCCTAATTTTTTTTAAAAAGAGGATCCTTGAGTTGCAAGTAACCCATTATTGTTAAGGTCTGTACTGAGCAACTTACATTGCAGTAAAACTGAGGAGACAAAAAGATTTCAATCTGATATCTCATTTTAATTCCAAAATTATTATTTTTAATTATAGTCATTATACAAGCCCTTTTCTAGAAAAATATTTATCTTACCTGAATCTGCTGATTAATAAGAATGACTGCATATATATGCAGTCCATGCATAGGTAATTTATGCACAGATATATCAATACATAGTAGAATTGCATATTCATGTTAAACCTAATTCCACTCTCATTTATTATAAGTTGGGAGTAATTTCAATGAATTCAGTAGAACAGGGCATGTGCTACTGGAGTCATGTCTCAACAAGGATTGTAAGTTACGTGTGTGAGTACATAGGCTCACATTGGCTTCTTATACTGCTTTGTAATTGCTAGCTTACTGAAGCAGGTCAAAATACAATACTTCAAAAGAATAAATAATTTTTACTAATTTCTGCACCCCTATCTCCACTGTAAATGACTGGTTTGCAGCTACATTTCTACATGGCCAATGTAACAACTGTACTATGAAAAATGTTACCTTTGCTGGTAAGACAGTAAGAGCCAGATCCTGCGTAGATGTAAAACACTAACTCTCAGCGAGCTCTGACAGTTTCAAAATCTGGACAGATACACCTTATGACATTCAGATGGTCTCTAGCCAAAAATTCTCAAAGAGACCAAAATGTGCTAGTGTATGGTGTGTAGAGATGTGGAAGAACCAGAAGCAGCCACAGTGACTTCAGAGGAGACGCTAGGAAAACAACATAACTTACTAGGGAGGAGACACATTATTGCTGCTCTGGGAAGCCGACATCTGCACCTCTTTGTGGGATGATATAAACCTTACGTTGGATTCCTGAGCACAGAGAGGCCATGTGCAAGCGAGAGGTATATGCAGGCTTCTCAGGCTGCGAACAGCTTGAATAGAGTGTGCTCCAAACTAAAAACTTGCCTAATATTATGATATACACAGTAATGAAGAGCTTGTTCATAATATCTACAAAAATGAGGGCTTATCTCTCTTCAGAAAGTCACTGTGCAGAGTGAAGGCTGCTTCGCTGATGTACTATAGACTGTGAGCCTCTCTGCCTTCCTAGGCATATGCAGGAAAAACTCACTTGAGTGAAATAATCTACTTAGCTTGCTTTCCCAGCACTCTGCCTCCCCCTGCTTTAGCAAAAAACCTATGTCTTTATGCTCTGTATACAAAGGATGGAGTAGCTAGAGCTTCTGCTGTGCCCATCCTTACCCTTCAGGTATTTCTTCATCTCTGTCCTTTCCAGAGGGGGGGGGTGGGGGTGAGGGGTCTCTCTGAAGTCTCTCTGGGTTTCTCTCACTGCTGTGGAGTTTGACAAGAACCTCCAAGCTCCTTTTGCTTTCTCTCAGCCTTATCTTGCACAAAGAAAAACGAAGAGCAGTAGCTGGGAATGAAACTGGGGAGCTGTAATTTGGAGAGCAACCACAGGGTGGTTCCAAAGGGTGAAGAAGTGCATGGAACACCTAGTTACTAATGCAGGTGACATTTGTGTACTTTTGTGTCTTATCACCATTCACAGAGAGAGAATCTTTTATGAGGGGTTCCTTCTACAGTATTAGTTGCGACAGAAAGGGAGGTCTTTCTTTGCTGAAGAAAACAATAGGAACTGAATGGAGGAGAACCCGTTTTGGAAGCTATGCAATCATGAACAGCCATTGCTGGTGAGCTGGTGATGATATTGTGGCAGATGAAGCAGGAATGGACAAAGATCTGCATGTTGAAGATGAAAGTGAAAACTTCTGTATTCTCTCATTCACTTTCTCTGTTCTTACTCTTGCCCTGTTGCATTTGAGAAGGCTACTCTCCCTTCATTTTCCTATATTCTGCCACAATAGAAGAAAAAACTCTTGTAAGGAGACAGTTGGAAAGCAGTCTCAATTTCTCACCACATGTTTGCAACAGTCTTTATGGTAAAGGGATGGGGGTTTTCCCCTCGCTCAGACCATGTAGTTCAGCTGTAAGGAAAAAAAAAAAAACAGTGCCTCCTCTCACACTGAGCTACACTCTGCTCTCTTGCTAGCGCCCTTGAGCAGATGTAATGTGAGCCTGGTACATGCTCTGAGGATGCATTCTTCATGCCGAGGCAGGGAAGGGCCATCTACAGGTAACTGAGCTGGTTTGGAGTTCGGGAGACATGCATGAAAACTCCAGCCACAATGCTAACTTTCTGTTTAATTTTAAGCAAAGATCTACAAAGGCATTTTATGCCTCAGTCGGAATAGTAGTTTCCAGCCTCATAAGAAAATTGTGAGAGTAAATGAGCTAACAAAGGCTTGGATGTATGCTGTGATATTGCAGAACATGTAAGAATCCAGTGCTATAAAATCCTTTTTGTGTTCCTATGGAATATTATCGCAAAGGTAGTTTTTGGATGACATTATACTCCCCCACCCTTTACTTCCTTATTTTTACAAAAATCTTCGGGATTCATAAGCAATCACTTCCTCCATCATCAGGCTTTTTGTTTACAGAAAAATGGCAATAAAAAGTAAATTATGGTGTTTTCAGAGCTAAAGAGCAATAGCCACTGTTTGACGTCAAGTCCCTTCCCCTTTCTGTTACCGTTCTGTGTGACTGAAAGAAATCAATTTGTTGTTAAACTAGCATTTATTTTGTTTTACATGTCAGCTGTTGTTGCACAGAGTGGGTGATCCTTTTTTTGGCCATTTTCTGAGTCTGTCCTGTGAGGAGACATTCAGCATGGGTACATACTGCTGCGCTCTTCTGGATGGAATTAGAACTGGCCAGACCAGACTTTTCCTCGCTATCAACGGGAGGTGGTTCTGGTTCTGTCACGTGGTAGATGCCTGTGTAAAATCAACATAGGCATGCTTTAGAAAAATAAAGTCTAAATTTTCTTTCCTCTTATTTCAAGAGGTTCGTAGCAGTAATAACCAAGGCAATGCCTAACTTGACATAGATTCCTTACAACACACCGTATTTTGTCTTATGAGGCCTGTTGGTCACTTTAACACATGAATATCAGTGTGCAGCACAAACTGTTACTGCTTCAAACTTCGAGATAATAAATACACATGATCATGTTAAGTAATGGAAATATATCAAGTGTTGCACATCTGGTTTCAGGGATGCATATAACTCAGACAAAAACAATAGTCAAACAGGGAAAGTAGAATAATTTCCAGGTCAGTAATAATAACTGTTCACACAACACTCAGGGGAAATCAAGCATGCATATTTGCATTCAGACGTGTACTGCAAACTCAAGAAGTCTGCATACCCTTCTATAAAAGCATGCCAAAATTTCTTTGAAAAGTTGTGTTTTTCATCACACTAATTACATGTTGGATTTGGGTTGAAGACCACCATCGTGACATTACATCAACAACTTTTGCACTAATATAAATACCACAAAGAATCCTGCAAAGTAAAGTGAGCACACTCTATCCCAGAAATCACTGCAGATCGTGGTTTAGCAGAGCAGACCAGAAATATCACCCTACTTGGTGCCTTGCTCCTGAAATTTAGAATACCTCATGAAGCAGTGATGATCTAGAAAGGGAGAAGATATTGTTCTGATTTCCAGTTTCTCCTTTTGTATTTATACTTTCTATCTTTATATTAAATCACAGTTCTTTCTTAGATGTATTTCTTCAGTGCTTTAGCATGGATGTAAGTGTAAAACTAATACAGTGTCTTTGAAAATCCCCAAATCACACAAATCCTGTGAACAGCAAAGAGTGCACCCCTTTCCTAACATAATATCAAAGGACAGTCTCAGGGTGTTTCAAATGAAGATAAAAATGTTTAATTCTGTGCACAGAAAATATTTTCAAGTGTAACATGCATTGGAAAGGGAAAGCTGCCTCCCCAATGTTTTGACCTTGCAGCCTCTTGAAAGTCCCAGGACTGAATCGCAAGTAAAATTTGAATGCTTTATTTGTTGTTCTCCTTCTTGTCCAAAATAATTATATGCTGCCATGTTCATGCAAGAAGGTTACTCTATGGAAGAAATAGCTAGGGGTAGCTGGATATTCAAAACAGTTGCATGCCCTATAGAAGCTATGTCTAAGCTGGAGGATAGTCCAAGTTTCTGGATCTGGGTGCTTAACCCTGTGTCCACCCTGGTGCAGGAGTCAACTTACAGCTTTCTTGTGTCTTAAGGGCTAGTGCCCTAAGGCATATAGGGGCATGCACCTAGGGTTATTTTCATTGCAAACTGCATGGTTTAAAATGTGCCAGAATAGTATATTCAGGTTGCACGTGCTTTGATTTTTTTCTGCTTAACACAATGATTGACTTTTTCATCCTACTTTTCCAACCCCAGGTCCTGGCGCCAAGTACTACTTAGCAGCTATGTGGCTTCTTTGCAACAATGCAAAACTTGAGAAATATACATTTGATTAAACGAAGGGAAAAAACAAATGTATTTTTATTCTCAGTCCTGAGAATTCTTACAGAATCTAAAGCCAAGTGGGAATTAGACATGTGAGAAAAAGGACCCAAGCACAGAGAAATTAGTGCTATTGACGTGTTACATTAAATGTGGTTTGGAAACATTCAGATATTCAGCATTGTATTCCTCCAGCCAGCCCAAAACGTAATACATTATAATTCCAAATGTTGTTAATACTCCGTTTTTATCTGTTGTTTACAGTGTGAAAAACAAACCCAATGTTGCATCCTTACTCAAGGACTATGCTATAAGATCTTTCTTATGTGGACTGTGATATGAGGAGAGAGTATTCACACGATCAGCTCATGGCCTTCCTACATATTTCCTGCCTTTTGCCCTGAAAAGGTGAATTTTGTTTTTAAAATGCTAACTTTGTGTAGCAGTGCACAGCACAAGAATATTACTTTTTTGTTTTTAAAAATGAATACTGTCTGTGCAACTTTATCACACACAAAATTGACAATGGATGCTGGAATTATACTATCTAATCTGTTGAAAACCTTGAATTCACACTTGCAGGTAACTGAACTAACAGCACTCAGGTTTGTAAAACAGCTAAATAATGGCAGTATTATATCGACTATCTGACAGGTGGAATACATACAGGTGCTCTTCTGAAAGTATTGAAATATTGCTGAGAACTTAACATTCATGGCACCAAAACCTGAGAGTTAAGAATTGTAATCTCATTACTTGCTCCTTTCTCCACATTGTTCAGCAATGTTTTTTCTGTTGTCAAGCACTTTTTCTGTTGTTTTCTTGTGCCATGTTAAAAGCTGAACCACATTCCAAGTTTAAAAGTCCTAATCTTGTATAATTTGCACACTTCTGCTTTTGTCTGCTGTTATTCCCAAATTCTGCTCTCACATAATAAATGTATATCTCTGCTGAAGTCAGTATGTAGGAGGAAAAACTCTTTTTTTTTTCCAGGCCAATGGTGAGCTTTCTCAATAGAACGACACCTTTAAATGTTTTGCTATAGCAGATGTAAAGCACAAGGATGGATGTTGGGAGAAGATGTGTGGTAAGATGGCTCTGAACATCTCTGCTAGAATTTTTCTACAAAGAATATACACCAAGAAAAAAGACCCACAAATCCTCTTTACTGGTCAGATTATTCATCACCTTCTGCTGGGTTCATGGTCCCTTCTCGCCCTATTTTCATTTCTTGAAGGTAGCTACAGCCTACTGAAAGGCCTTAAATTTTGGAGCGGAAAGAAATGACGGACCTAACTCTTGTTTAGGGACCTAAACAAGGCAAGAAAGTTCCTCAGTGTCTTGTCTCTTCTTTCTCTGTTGCTCATATTTTCCTTACTTGATACTTTTCTTCTGCATCTTGGTCCCTCATATGGATCAAAATCCAGTTAATAGTTGAGCTCAAGGCAGATCTTTAATCTGTGATATTCTGGTGAGCTTTAAATCAAGCAGACTCACTTTGAGCTTCTTCAGGTGCAAAACATGATAAAGGTGCCTTTGAACTTGCAGCCTAAGTTCGTTTTCCTTGCCATTCATTTGATTTCTTCCTAACGTAAGCTTTTTGAATGGTCTTGGTCTGAAGATCTTGGCTCATGGAAACATTTTGGGACAACATAGAATTTTTATGGAAAACTAAGAAAAAAGCAGTAAGAAGGAGGGATATGGTCAATTGTACTTGCTGTTCCAGACTACACAGATACTTGTGTAGTACCTGCAGAGCTTCAAAGGTGTTAATGAAACAGTCTTTGTCATTCTTGGGATAAAGACGAGTATTGATGCCCTTGGCTTTAGAGAAAGGGAAAGATAGTCTCCTCAGAAGTAGTCTCTCATATTGTCATGACTGTTAGGTAATTTTCAAAAGTTCTGAACATCCATAACTCCAAATTAAATCTTTGTGTCATTCCCAGACAATCCTGCCTCCCATTGTAGCTTCTTCCAGAGTCTTTCAGTTGTAAGATTATCCGGCAGGGTAGAAAGAGGAGGTAGTCTTATCTACAATGTCATCCAGACTTCCATCAGCTATGTGGGAGGAAAGCATCTAACTGCAAAGTATCGGAACTGGAATTCAACTCTGATGTCATGATGTTGATCAGGTCTGCCTCTCATCTCCCCATTACCATAATCACAATACATTTTTTTCAGGTAAATGCAAGGTAGCAGGACAGATTGGATTATGGTGAGTTCACCAAAAAGTCAACATACCATCTCAAATCAGAGACAATACTAACAAAACAAGGAACAGCTTTAGCTAGAACACAGGTATTTGCCAGGAAAGAGGGAGCAAAACATGAATCAAATGCTACCCAGATTTTGCAAATCAAAGAACTACTGAGTTGCAAGTAAGTTTTTTTCAAAGGACTGCAAGAATATTTACTAGAGTACCAGGGGACTTCTGTCTCACGGTGAATTATAAGCAGAAGACAGGTACAGGCATTGATTTGACTAAAACATTCAGTTTGAGACACAGTGGAACTTTTTGCTATTTGATTAAAATTCCTTGTGCTAAATAAACCACAAGGAGTTCCTCTCTTTCACTTTGTCCCAAAGGGCTTGCTATAGCGGGGGACACTGAGCAAGTGAGCACATTATCAGTCTATTCGTTCAATACTTACACTTTCTGCTAGCTATGCATCAATAGGAGGGATTGAGTCAAAGCTGAACAAGAATTATGGTGCTGTTGGAATCTGGCCTGCAATCACATCCATATAATGCCCCTTAACTCCAGTATGATAGTATGATTATGTTGGTATAGGTCAGAGTAAATTGTGTTCCTGTGCTAAGGTAAATTGTAGGTCTTGTGCTATGCGCAGCAAAAAGCATAATACATTTTCTCATATTTCAATTGTTGTTTGTGAAGGATGAATTTGTTTTCATTATTGCTCTCAGTGCTATACAGGCAGCTTCCAGTACTGCCTCAGTGCCTCACCTTGTGGAAATTAAGTGAGTGAGTGAATGAGAGCATGTATGTATGTAAAATTACCATCTAATAATGCTGGATTTTATGACATTACTAAGAACTATTAAGAAATTGGCTTGTGATTCTTCAGGTATTCCCCATAAAACATACTGCTTTGAGTCCCCCACTGAGATTGGTGGGATCAGACTTTGCATATGCTCCAGTGGTATTTGTCCAGTGGTGTTCTCCTTAGAGAAGCTGGTGGTGGTGACACAGATGTGCTGGACTAGTCACTGGCCTTGTTTCAATTTGAAATATAGAGCTGTGATTTTTGGAAAGCTGGAGATGAAGGGAATGTGCACCTTTCACATCACGGTTTAAAGACTGCTCCAGGATATGTTTATTGAGACACTTTCAGGGCTAACAGCCATTAGCAGTATTTAGTTGTTGTACCACAGTTATTGTAATGTCCGTATACGAGAAGGTGTGTTGCAATCGTACTATGAGCTGGGGAAATCATGAGGATTCTGCTGCAAGACTCACATCACACTGTTCTCTGCTATAACAGAATGCATACACCAGCAAACAGCTTGGCACAGAGGAGGGTAAAGTTCTTTCCTGAGGTGAGGGAAGGGAACCTGCCCCACCCCGATGATACTGTTTGAGCTTCAAAAGAGCCTTTGCTTAAGACTTCTTAAAGTTTCTTCATAAATTGAGATGCTGCACAGAGCAATTAGAGACCAGACCTAAAGGTAGAAATGTTTAATCCTTACTTTTAGCATCTTGCATTTTATGAGTGCATCCCACTCAGTGAAGTAGATTAGTAAATAAAATTAAAGACAGGGAAATGTAGGCATAAAAGTAAATAATTTTCTCATCAGCAGACAATACACTTGTATTAGATCCAAATGAGAAGCAAAGAGATTGTAGCCTGAAAGCTAAATGTCTCTTGGAGCAGTTCCCGTTGACCATAGTTAGATCTCAACATAGGGATCACAGTACACTCTAAGAAGAAAGAATTTTCTTCCCTTGAAACTTTTCTGGTTTGCATCCAGAAGTGGTGTGATATTTACAGTTTAATAATTCTCTGATGTATTTAATAATGAGGGGCTCTTAATTCTTAAATTCTTTGAAACATGTTGATTTTGGTAGATAAGCTACATGTGCTGTGCAAACCTCGACACAACACAACAATCTTACATAAGTTATTTAAAATATCTTATGTAAGGAAACCTTTCTTGAGAATCTCTGTGTATGTGATAGATGGGCATTACTGCCCTGTGAAGTAGATGACAATTTCTCAGGCACTCAGATTCGTGAAGTCTTGGTTTTGCTTCTTAATCCCATGAAGGGACAAAGCCTAACAATGATTTTTGATCCCTGCAGTGCATAAGCAGGCCAGCCAAACTTTAATTATTAGTAGGCAGAGACCTCTGCTGGAAATTGTTCAGTACTTCAGGGAAATAAGATTTCTACTAACAGCTAGAACAAAGCCTGGAAAACCCTCCTGCTGAGAAAGGTCAGAGGCCTGGGAAGAACTACATTAATGGCAGCATAGACATTCTTTATGCAGCTTTTGTCTGTGTTCTTTCTGTGAGAGCTGAATGGCTGTCTTTAAAGAAAATAAATGGTCTAACTTGTATTTGTACATGAGTACAACAATGGCAACACTTTCACACTGCCTCTGGGAAACAGCAGACCATTTGACCCAGCAGTGCCTTGGCAGACAGCAGTATGTCCATGGCATCGGCAACAGCCGAGCAGGAGATGCACCTTTGGCTAATGCAGCAGACCCCAGGGAGAAGAGAAAGCCCAGCTGGACAAGTCCTTCTGGCAAGTACACCATGGTAGTAGGACCAGCATGTGCTAAGGAGCTTCAGAGAGCCATCAAATGTACCAACAAATGATCAGCAAAATGTTGAAGCCAACATCCCTGCACTAGTCTGCCCTGCAGAAGCTTCCTCATTGATATTTTCTTGTATTAATTGTTGCAGTGCTTTTGGACTCAGTGGTACAGCCAGCAGTACGCTGCCAGTTTCTCATCTCAGGACAGGTTGTATAAAGCTAAAGGAGAACTTAATGCAATAGTTTTTCCCAGTAGGTTTCAAAATTTGCTAGCTGTCAGGAGCACCGGATTCCCACTTCTGGAAAGAAAAATGGTTTTGCTCTGGGACAGCACCAGAAACAGCAAACAACAGCTAAAACTCCTGAGATTTAATGAGTGTCCACCAGGCATAATCCTGAAGAGTCCCAAGTTTGCCTCCTAACAATAGGATTCAAGCTCAAAGATAAAAGAACACTTCTAATGGAAATTGTGACTCATAAGCATGTGCTGTTATTTTCTCCCCCAAATCCATAAAAAGTCACAACAAAATTTCTAGAAGCATCTGGATTCTTTGGAGTTGATCAATCAGTCCACTAGTCTAGCATGGTACAGGGTTACAAACAGCACAATCAATGCAATTTGGAGTAAATTATGCTATAAAATGGCTCGCCCTCATGCAAAGTTTTTTAGTTAATGGAAAGATTGTTGCTGAGGTAAAGTTTTTGATTGTTCTCAAACACAGCATCTCCACCACCTACATAATATGTATATATAGTAGATCACATTTTAAGTTTCCCTAGCCATTTATAACTGCATCTTTCTGTGCTTTAAACTAAGCAGAGTGTAGCTGGTGGCCATGTGTAGAAAGAATGGTAGTAAAATTTTCAGTGCCAGTGACAGTCTGACAGACTTCTTGGAGGGGTCAGGATTTTAACTTTTAAACTAAAGCTTCCCAGTGGACTTCATATTTTTCTTAGAAAAGTTTGCCAAAACTTTCTTGGTTTATCCTCAGACCAAAGCCCAGTTTAGAAATCCTAGCTTTGTAGTATTTTATGATTCTGTCTGCTACCGTTTTTTTCAGTTAATTTTCATACAAACACATTCTTGCTCCTATTGAACCAAATAGCCAATTCTGAATATTTGTGGACTAGTTCAGTTCACACACAACTCTTTATTTCAAAGAATATTCAGAATCACAGGTTTTCTGATTAAAGAAATCAGATAATCTTGGCCTAAAGCTTTCATCCAGCACCCCACCCTGAAGTCTAGCCTCTATTCGTAACTGCTAGTTCAAGATTCCTTCTCAGTGAGTTTTTGTGTTCTGCCTCTTCTTATGTGGCCCTGTCTCTTTTCCTTTGACAAACCAACTGCCCACACCAACCATAGATATATCTTAGGAATTCTTCAGTTGTTTGGCTTTTGATTTCTAGAAGAAACCATGTGTCTTTCTTACAACCTACTCGTTTCAGTGATGTTTAAGAGGGAGAGGATCCTCCGATACCTCCTTCCTAACAAATTGACTCTTTGATCTACAGCAAGAGCATCGTTTTTCTGTGGGAAATAGAATATATGGTCTTGGAATATTTAAAATATACAGAATATATGACATTAAATACATAGCCATATTCATACAGATTAGCTTTCCTGACATGCCAGAACAAATTACTCAAATACATTTTACATTATTTACTACGGATCATAAATAAAATTCACATTGTGATACCCTTTGCTCTGATATTGGGCTTGCATGCTGTTCATTTCTCCAGATGTAAGCGGGTTTCATAACCTGTATGTATCTAGTTTTTGTGATGAACATTTGTCACAGAGATAGGCTCCACTGGACTAAGGTGGTAGGCGTGTGCAGAGCAAAGAGAAAGTTTCTGATTTTTCTGTACACTCCACCATAACATTCCCAAACACTGTGCCTGAACTTAGCTTTATATTGCTCATCCCCGTAAGCATGCCAGTCTGCACTGACAATTTAGGTTACTTAAGCACTTTGGTGGCCACCTTAGTGTTGAAGGAGGAAAATGAATACAAGTAAGGCGTTCTGAGTGCTTGGCTTCCATGTCACTCTGAAAATTATTCTAAAAGTTCTAGTGATCCAAACAGAAAATAATTTGAACGGGTTTTGATAGAAATTGGCAGTACAAGCAATGTTCATAAAGAAACACATGGACAGATTAGGATACAAAGCTGCAAATTGACTCCGTTATTTCACAGAGGATCAAACACTGGGAAAAAGTTTACTTACATTATCATGCCCAACCCTGATGAAATAATTGAGATTGCAGCTGGAAGGAAAATGTATCAAATCCTTTGGTTTTATTAGTATTTTTAGCTGTTATGCACATCATTAGCATTGCAAGGAAAGCAGGAGTTGTAGCACGCGTATTTCTAAAAGCAAGCTAATTTTAGAGAAAGCCACTGTTATCTTCCTTTTACACTACAAATAAGATGATTAGAAGTACAACGGAAAGCAAGAGTGTTTAGAAAGTCTGCTTTGGAGGCCACTTTAAAAGCATTTGTATGTTATAAATGATCACAGAAATGAATATGAAAAAATGCATAGATGAATTTTGAAATTGTAGAATTTTTGGCAAGCGAGAAGCCCTTTTCTCATAGTGTCATCTGTTTTTACTTTTGCACTAAAACATCCCTGCGGTATCTTTTCAAATAGTGCAGGAGTCCCCCAGCTGGGCCTCCCTGACTTCTAGTGCAAAACCCACCAAAATGTAGAAAAAAGTCTTCCCCTCTAAACAGCAAGAACTATGCGTTAATAGCACATGTGTGCATTCTATAATATAGAACCAAGTTCTGTGGTTTGTGTAGATTTTACAGATTAGAAGTGAAACCAGTTTTGTCACTGTATTGACACCTCCTAGATGAAGAATTCAGTTCAACCACGAAACAAAAGCCCAGCATTGGGACTAATGAGCCTTGAAGATGGAATAAATTAACCTTTTAAAAGCAAACCTATTCCCAGCAGAGTTATTTGCCAAGAAAGGAAGATTCCACTGAATCCAGTAGAGGTTCAGCTGTTGACATTGCACAGGCATATTCCGATGCACGGTGACACAACATCAAGACATAACATCTTCAGTCTGTTCGAGTAAGAATCTTTAGTTTGCCTCTGTAGGATTTTTCATATGGAGGTGTCTCTACTACAACATTAATTCTATTTAGTCATTTATTCTTGGAGGTTTTTGTAGGACATCTGAGTGATTCAGTCAGTATATGGATAGGCAGTAACAATAAAGCTCCAGGTCTTAAGAGCATCACAACATAGCCCAGATTCCCATTGACTGCAGTAATAACAACTGTATATGTTCTGACTAGGCTTCTCCAAATGCTACTGCCCATTCAGTGGAAGACTGGAGCTGAGCATGCTGTATGGTGAGGCAGCAGCCTCTGACATGTCTGGCAATGAACTAATCCCATGAATCTGGAGACAAGCATTTAGGTGCTCAAAGCTGTAGTTTTTACATGTTTGAAGCACAAGCTTCAAATAAAGGAGCTTGCAGGAGCACTTCACTAAGAAAAATGAGAGAAATTGAGCATTTGTCCTTAATCCAAACCAGAGTGGTGACCGACAGAAGAAGGACACTGAGAGGGTCAAAGCTGTTGCCAAAAAAGTATGGTAGTTAAAACAGAGGGTGCAGCAGTATCCTCATTCCTACAGATACCTCCCTCTCTAGAAAATGCTGAGAGACTGCACATAAACATTTTTACTATCATGTTACCTGATGGTGCTGCATTGACGGTGATAGATTTCCTGGCAAATGTTTGTGTAGAAAGACAAACACGTGGCAGAGTGATCTACTATCACATGGCTATTTGGGCCTCTGCCCAGCCCTTCAGGGATTCTCAGGATCAGTAAGAACCAGTAGGTTCATTAGTGTGTGTGTGTGTGTGTGTGTGTGTGTGTGTGTGTGTGTGTGTGTGTGTGTGTGTGTGTGTGTGTGTGTGTGTGTGTGTGTGTGTGTGTGTGTGTGTGTGTGTGTGTGTGTGTGTGTGTGTGTGTGTGTGTGTGTGTGTGTGTGTGTGTGTGTGTGTGTGTGTGTGTGTGTGTGTGTGTGTGTGTGTGTGTGTGTGTGTGTGTGTGTGTGTGTGTGTGTGTGTGTGTGTGTGTGTGTGTGTGTGTGTGTGTGTGTGTGTGTGTGTGTGTGTGTGTGTGTGTGTGTGTGTGTGTGTGTGTGTGTGTGTGTGTGTGTGTGTGTGTGTGTGTGTGTGTGTGTGTGTGTGTGTGTGTGTGTGTGTGTGTGTGTGTGTGTGTGTGTGTGTGTGTGTGTGTGTGTGTGTGTGTGTGTGTGTGTGTGTGTGTGTGTGTGTGTGTGTGTGTGTGTGTGTGTGTGTGTGTGTGTGTGTGTGTGTGTGTGTGTGTGTGTGTGTGTGTGTGTGTGTGTGTGTGTGTGTGTGTGTGTGTGTGTGTGTGTGTGTGTGTGTGTGTGTGTGTGTGTGTGTGTGTGTGTGTGTGTGTGTGTGTGTGTGTGTGTGTGTGTGTGTGTGTGTGTGTGTGTGTGTGTGTGTGTGTGTGTGTGTGTGTGTGTGTGTGTGTGTGTGTGTGTGTGTGTGTGTGTGTGTGTGTGTGTGTGTGTGTGTGTATGAGAACGTGTGTTAGAGAACAAGTTCATATTCAATGAAAAGACAGAATGTGTATATAACATTCCTGATGTCTGAAGGTTTACATCAGCTTTGTGTGTGTATACTTCACTGAATACAATTTTATGTGATATATGTATACAGTTTAAGTAACACTTAGTATAAATTTAATCTTCCAGTTTTTCATTAGTAGCCTGTAAGTATGCAGAACTACATAGTATTTATAAGACTGAAATTCTACCTGGAGAACTCAAATGCAGAATCTTGCTGCTTGTGCAAGCGAGCAGTCAGAATTAATGGGAGTTTTACACTCAGCAAGCTTGTGCAAGTATGCTTCCTTTCATTGCCTTGTGCAGCAGAGGACAGGGCACACCAGCTACATGCTGGCCAACTTATTCCTTGTATTGATGTCAGCAAAGTTGCACCAAGAGCATTTGGCCTATTGACATTTGTTAGAATCACAATTGTTGTAAACTACGTATTTGCTGAGAAATTAATTCCTCACTTAAATTTGTATATGTGTTGTCACTTTATTAACTTTGGGAAGTGAACACAAAATGGAATCGTCTTTTGCCTGTTCATTTAAAGCCCTATTGCTGAAACAAACAGACAAACAAATCGCACAAAGTCTATATAATGGCCAATACCAGATGTAAAACAGCTTATGGTTTTCAGTTACAGAATAGCCTGCTGCTGTTGGTTTATATTACTGCCCTGAGTCCTGATTGTTGATATCTCTTGTTAATAATGTTAATTTTATGTTATGAGGACGTTACTGCTATCCAAGTAAATAGTTTATATTTGTTTGAATCCTTCTATACTGGATGCTGAAGTCTACACGCTATGAGTTCCCTCAGCTACCATTGTAAGGTAAAAACTATCCTGGCAGGCTGGCAGTGGGCAAAGGAGGACAATGCATTGGAAAACAAACTGCAGCTCACTTCGATTTCATGCCATTGCTGCCTGAGACTTGTCCTTCACACAGATGTATGGAAAAGTGGATCTTTTCGTGTTGGCAGTGTCCAAAATGACACATAGCTCCAGAGCTAGAACTCAGTTTAAGCTCTCTGCTTAAACTGAGGCATGCAGGGCCTCAGTTTAACTAAAGGGCTGTGGTGCCTAATCAGATGGACCGATTCTTGACATTCTACTGGTCCTCTGCTAGCCATGCTCCAAAAATTCACTGTTGATCACTGGATGACAAAAGCAGCTGTAAGTATTCAAACTATTTCTCCTCTTCAGGTGCTATGGGCCACATGGCAACAAAGACTGACTTCTGTAAAAATTCATAGGGCCAGCATCTGCCCAGCACAGCAAGCTCTCAGACCCCACGAAGTTGCAGAGGGAGGATGAAATACAAGCACTTAACACAAGCATTACATGAATGGACAGAAGATCTGGATATCACTTTTGGTCCCAAAGTCCCTGCTCATCTCTAGACAGGCAATATGCCCTTTGAAAGTTTCAGTGGGAGGTTTGCCTGAGGAAGACAGAGGCATCAAGTCCAGTGGGACTAACAGTCTATAAATACCTGTGCATTATAAGACTATCATTGCCAATTCTGTTTGGCTGCTTCATCTCATAATATTCTGTTTGACTTTCTTAATACTAACCAGCCTAAATATTTTATGCTTGTCTTCCAGCAATATACTAAGCCCCTTGCTGCTACTCAGTGAAGATAGGTATCATTTTTCTGTTTTTTCTGAAACATTGTAGTTCTCTGAACTAGAGTGGGAAGGTTTCAGCTAGTATTTATGTTCGATAAGATAGCATCCACTTAAACATAAGTGACAGCTAAAGAAGAAAATAAAGAAGTGGTCAGAAGCAAGCCATTTCCTTACCAAGTCACTATGTTCTAAGTAAATAGTAATGTTGTCACTTCTTTAGAAACATGTACATTTCGTGGCTTACAATAATTTCTCTGCAAATCTGTTAGGATGTCTATTATTTTGTAATATTTCTATTGTCTTTGTGTCTTATTGAGATTTTACATTTTAGCAACTCAGTTTCTCAGTGATATGAATCAGGAGCAACTTCACTGTATCTAAAGTAGATAAAGTGGCATAAACAGTAGCAGAAATAGACCCTTTGACATCTAAGAGACCTAGTGCATATTGGTTACCTGCTAGCAAGTGCAGTAGCCCTGATTTACTATTATTATATTTATTATTTATAAACATATAACTTTCCAAACTCAGAAGAACAAAACCATGCCTTCTTTGAAGAGGGCGATGTTGAGGAAAACAAAGTCAGACTATGGGGAAAGGGATACATTATACAACAAAGGGATCACTGAAACGCCAGGCAAGGTAATGTTAATTACAAGTTATAATCTTAATTGTTATTAAGGAGGCTAACTTCCTTTCCTTTGCCACATCCTACTCATGACCTTTTCTTTTCATCCCATATACGACTTTAATTCCAGGCTCTTTATATTCCTATGCTAACCCTTCCTCATTAGAGATGTGGTAGACCTAATCAGCTGTCCTGAGTGTCTGGGAGGGATGGAGTTTTGGGGAATGAATTCAAAAGAAATGATGTTGTGATTCTTGAGAAGCAGAGTATGAAGGACATGTCACAAGCAGGGAATACAGGCTGGAGATCTCTGAGAGACAAATAGGTGAGCAGGATATTAGATTTGGCATGGTTAATGGGGAAACAATCGACATGTGGCTGCCACATGACGAGATGTAAGTAGGAAGGGGCAGTCTTGCAGGCCATCACAAGAAACATGATCTGGAGGTAGTGGGTATGTGGAATGTGTGAAGAAATGTGCTTTTAAGAAGTTCTCATGGGAGCCAGCTGGAACTAGTTCTTGCATTGTACAGGGTGGTGTGCTGATCTTTCAGAGTAGACCAGAAGGCTTAAGTGATAGCATTCCAGACCAAGTGCAGTGGTGGTGGATTCGGCAGCTTCAGTCCCTCCCTTCCAACATCCCTTCACTCTCTGGTGAGGAAAGGAGCGGCTGCCCGGGCAGTTGGGTCCTGCTTTGTTGGGAATGAGGGAGGGAGAGAAAATAACTTGCCGCATTTTCTGCCTGGCCGGTGATAACTTACTTCCCCTGTAACCCATGAGACACAGTGTCATCCATAGTCACCTCCCCAAGCCCTTCCTCATGCCCATTTTCATCCTGGCACCCATCATGGTGATCACCCTCACCATCACTGTGGCCACACAGCCTGAGGATTCTCCTCGATGCCTTCAACCCCAGTAATATCTCAGTCCTTACTCTTAAGTCCCTTTGAGCACTAGTATCATCCAGGAGTCAGAGGGATGAGGCAGCAGGTCTGGGCAGGATGAGGGCAAGAAGGTGAAAAAAAAATGTACTGGTTTTGGCTGGGATAGAGTTGATTTTCTTCACAGTAGCTCATATAGTGCTATGTTTTGGATTTGTGAGCAGTGTTTATAACACAGACATGTTTTTGTTATCGCTGAACAGTACCTATGCACCCACAACATCTTTGTTTCTCAGGCTGCCCTGCTAGCCAGTTAGGTTTGGGGGTGGATGCACAAGAAGTTGGGAGGGGACACAGCTGGGACAGTTGACCTCAACTGACCAAAGGGATATCCCATACCATATGATGTCATGCTCACTGTCAATAAAAACTGGTGGAAGAAGGACGTTTGGAGGTATTGCATTTGTTTTCCCAAGTAACCACTATGGTGATGAAGCCCTGCTTCGCTGGAGATGGCTAAACATCTGCCTGCTGATGGGAAGCAGTGAATGACTCCCCTATTTTGCTCTGCTTGTGCACACAGCTCTTGCTTTCCCCATTAACCTATCTTTATCTCGACCCACAAGTTTTCAGTTTTACCCTTATGATTCTCTTCCTCATCCCACCGCAGGGGGGAATGAGCATGTGGCTGTGTGGGACTTACTTAGCTGCTTACTGGGGTGAACCAACAGCAAAAAAGCAGCAGGATGCTCAGTCCAGTGAAGCCAATGTGTAAAACACAGGTATGGCAGGAAGCAGACGTTTCAAGTGACTCTTGAGCAAAGCAAAATGATTATAAAGAACTGCCATATCCTCAAAGGCACTGCTTCACATGGACTCAAGAAAGAGGGTATGTGGATGGGAGAGGGAAAAAAAGAATGTGGTGAAATCTGGAGAAAAGGGCCTTCACGGAGAAGAAAAATACTCATGGAAAAAAGAAATATAATAAGATCTGGATGTGGCCTTGGTAAAAGAGGTGGAGGCAGGTAAGACCCATTCTATAGATTTGAGTCACTGAGACTTTAGTGATGTTGACCATGGGAATAGAGGAGGATGATCTGAAGAAAGCTTGAGAGATGACATCATGGGAAAAATGCTGAGAGTTTTTCTACTGATTTCAACAGGGTTGGGATGACATTCCAGTCATTCAGTTTGGATTCTGTTAAACTCTTGTTGATGACAAGCTATCCAGGAAGAAACTCCTGGCCGAATTATTAATTAATTCCTTGTTTTTCCTGTGATAACACCTATGCATCACACTCCATTACAACAGATAAGATTCAGAGCTTGGGTTCTGGAGCTGTGAATTCTAGAGCAATAGGTACATCCCAACAGCAAACTGCTGCCCCTGAGAGGGGTTTTATGGTACAAAACAGTCACAATCTCAAGAAGTTGCATGCTAGCCACATTATTTATTTCTGTGCCCTGGCTTCTGGCACTGATACTCAGTGGCACAAAAGTGAAGTTAAAAAGCTCCTTAAATAAATATGTTCTGTTGTCCATGTCGGGATGTAATTATTCATTAAGTCACATTCCAAAAGGCATTTTGATGAATGTACCAGAGGGCATGTGAGAGAAAGCCTTTTCTCCAGTATTTATGAGGGAAAACTACAATGGGGTAAGTGTCATGAATCTGGCACTAAATTTATTATTCCTGTCAACTCTTAACATATTTCTCACCCAATAAATTTCTGAGGTTTTAGATGACACATTTAAAATATTTCTCCAGAGGAGAAATGCCTGTTGCAGGTTTTCTCTCCTAGGTATTATGGCTTTATAACCTTAGAGATGCAGTTTCTCACTTGGCCATTTGAAGAGGCATTTTATAGATCAGTGTATCAAAGAGAGATGAGAAGTCATCAGTTTCATTGTAATGAATGACATCTCTACCAAACACTTAAAATTATAGGAACAGCAAAGTAGACTGCGCAATTTCTGTCAGACAAGATAACCTTCATATGACAGATAATTTTTACTGCGTATTAATGGAAGTACTAGATTTTGATGAGTGTTTCTCAACAAGTGGCCACTAAAGCATCTCACATGCCACAAGAGAAAATTCAAAGAACAGTGAAGTTGCAAAGTCAGGTAGTCAAATGTTGGGAAATACTTGGGCTCAGGTTGCTGGTACAGCTTTAATTCTGCTGTCTTCTTGGGAGGTTTGTGATACAATCTTTAATGATCTCTTTCTGAGTTGGTTTGTTTGGCTTTTTTCACCTTGTAGAAAATCTCAGACTGGTGATAGAGTCCAGTAAATGTGAATGCAGTGTCAAGATTTCCACATAAGCCGATGAGTTAACTGGCGGCACAGTAACAGATCATTAGTGTTTGCAAGGAAAAGTTATGAGCAAAGAACAAGATGTACTGGACCACAGGATTTTGTTAGATAACATGGGTTTTCTCGATGTATTCTAAGATATTCTGAAATCTTTGCTTACACTCATGGCTGCTTTCACCTCTGTATCCTAATCCCTTTCTGCTTTTCTCATGTCTTTCCCAAACTTTAGCTCCTGCTCCCCTTCCAGTTTTTCCCAGTTCTCTCTGCATGCAGACCTGGTCACTTCACTCTGGTATATTATCTGGGTACTAATAGGGAGACAGCCATGTTTACCTCTCATGAGCTTTGCTTCCACAGTCATCTCCAGTCATGAGCTGAATCACATTCACTTTAGCCTAGAGCCTGTTTAGTCCAGACAGAACATCTGAGACTTGTTTATCAACCCCTATTGAGTGCCTATGAATGCTTTTCAGAGCCTTGCAACTTGGCTACACTTGGATATACTTAGGATAACAAAAGGTACCTGGCAATTTGGCAATTTTACAGTTATTTCTTCTACTGTCATTGTCAGAGGAGTTTTGATATTTAGCCACACAATCATCATGGAAAAATTAAATTCTAATGGTTAAATTATGAAAAACACATAAGCAACTGAAAACAAAGGGTTGAATTGGAAATTGTTAAGCAGCGTTAACTGTAGGCATCTTTCATCTGCTGTAGCGTTAGTTGAAACGCCTGTAGAGAACAAGGAACAGCAGCAACGCACACTTGCTAATAACATTTCCATCCCATACAAACCTTTCCAGATAATAGTGGAAGGCTCCCAACCAGAGGGGAAGTTAATTTTAACTGAAGTGGTATGATCTTTTCTGCCTCTAGATACACATTCACACCTCTGCAACATGTAAAGCAATCACCTTAAAGATTGTCTAATATGATTAGGAGATTGCTCCAGTGTATAACGTAAGAAGATTCATGAAACTGAGTACAGATAACTTGCTCCAGCCATGATACACACCTTCCTCCTTCTAAGCTTATTACAGAGAAGGCTTGAGATCCCCTGGTGAGCTTCTTATCTCCAGTAATTAAGAATATCCTAATGGGCATGGTAAGTGCCTTTCTGTGCATGTTGGCATGGACATATAACATCATGGCCTCTTTCTGCCTGACATGAAGTAGCTCTGTGATTGCCAACAGTGCTCTCAGATGTTTCCTGCACAGAGGAATGGCTCAGTTGTGACTCAGAATAATTTCCTATTAAAATATTTAACAGACAAGCACTATCTTACTGTGGACATAAGCAAAATACTAATCATCGTAATCATCGCTGACACATTTTTACATACAAGAAATGCAGAAGGAAAGAAAATTATATCAGCTACAGATAGATAAGTAAAAAGTAATATTTTTATTTCAGTATCTTACAGTAAAGTTGATTATACAAGTAGCCAAGCTGCAGAGCACTTATAGTCTGATCTCAGAAGAGATTTGAGTGGGGAAAGCAAAAATTGTAAGGTGGCTGGGGACAGAATTTCAGAGGCAAATAGAATAATCTGTGTGGCTTCTACAGACACAATATAGGCAGCATCTCACAAAATGGTTAAGTGCAAGATAGCGGCATGAATAGGGTCCATATATGAGACAGTTCGCCTAGAAATGTCCAATATATGTGTGCAAAACTATATTCACGGAGTATTTCATGCAAAACTTACATATGTTTAAAAATTTATTCATTACTTTGGAGCATGCTTTTGAAATTAGGCCTTTTCTGTCCACATGATCTTTTCTTAAAGACTGATCCATGCTTTTGAATCAATGGAATTCTTTACAAAAATTTTCAACCAGGATTATAGTTATTTTTCTCTTCATATGAATGGGGGGAAAGTACCAGGGCTGGCATAAAGCTTCTCCATAGCTTAAGAACATTGCTTCCTGGCAATTATTTGGAAAGCAAAATTCAGTAGTGAGGTAGTGCTTTCAAAAGAGTTACCTCAGACACCATCTGTCCTGGGTGACTCACGGTTTCACTACTGACTACACTCCCGGCCCTGCCACCCTTCTGTATGGTCCCACTGGGCCTCTGCCTTTACTCCCTTCCCCCGCTTGCACTTGTATATACCGCCCTGCTCTGGAAATACACCACCTGTCTGGTAGGATGAGAAGCGAGAAGGAACTTGGTCTTATCATTTTGGGGAGCATAAGGGGAATGATAGAGCCATTCCAGCTGCAGGTCTCCCTTGCTCAGTAAGGTACTTCAGGAACAGATAACAGCATTGAGCACTATTGCTGCCTCTGTGACCTGCTGCTCTTTGTGCCCAAAGCAGACTCAGCGATTGACTTCGACAGACTTAGGACCTGGCCTATATCCATGTAGTATACATATTAGCAAGCCTCTGCACCCCTCCATTCACGCTGATGATCTGAAACTGCTCTTGAAATGTTTGGAAGAAACTCTCTTCGCTCTGCTTTCCCAATTCTGTGTAGAAGGGGTAGATGGACTCCTCTTTGCAATAGAAGAGAAAGGAACAGAATACAGGTGACATAGCAGAAGATCTCAGGCTTTGTATGCTGTGACGAGTGGCTGATGGGGTTATGCACACTAAGAAACTCCTTTGCTGTCTGTGCTGAGGTGGTTTTCTGTGCTATTAATGTGTAGAACATTTGGTTTAGTTTTTCACTTATCAGCAGGGAAATTTGCTTTTCCTTCCTCATCCTTTCCCAGCATCTTAACCATGGCTTAATGGAGGAACTGTCTGCAAAGTATGTTTAAGAGTTTGCAGCTGGCCGAAGCTGAGCAGAGTTCTTACCTTGGCAACTCATTTATCCTTTGCAGCCTATACACAAGAGAAAACGAGAGCTGCATCCTTGCATGTCCATGGGATGAGTTTTCTTTGGAGCTCTAGTATGCAATTATCTTCACTGCAGACTAGAAACACTGTTCATTCACTGCATCTTCTGGAGACACCAATGCCGGGACAACAGAAGTTAAAAAGTGGACATTTCAATGAGCTGTTTCAGTTCAGTATCTAGTCACTTTGAATTTTGCTATTCTGACATTAGCAATACATTGTTGCATGGATGTGTATATAATGTGTACAGTTTCATTGTGGAAGAAATTGGCATACATCCTGCTCCTTTCTGATTTAAGGTCACTAAATGAGTTACTAGAAAGAGCTATTAATATCTGTAGATGAAAAGCAAATAATGTATTAAAAAAAAAAGGCAGCTCCATCTCCTAGTAAGTATTCTGGAGATAAGCCTGGTTGGGGGAGATATAATAGAGGAATGGGAGGTAAGACACAACACATAGGATTATTCTGGACAGACTTGGATCAGAGTCCACAGCTCTTGTACTCAGAGATTTTATACTACAATTTTCTGAAAGTGCTTTAAACTGAAATGAGGTATCAATTTAAAAGTATGCAAACTCCTGTCTATCTGATGTGAAAGTGAAAGCGAGCTGTTTGGCCACATGTCTATACTGAAGGTGGCTGCATTTGCAACCCTGTCACTGATCTCGGTACTTCAGGAACAGATAACAGCATTGAGCACAGTGCAGGGTAATCATCTAAATGTTTATCCAGCTTCTTGGATTTTTTTTTCCCATTGTTAGTCTGCTACTGAGCTAATGATTTTATAGCAGCGCTTCCCCCAGCAGAGAAGTCCTTATCCTATTTTATGACCCCAAGCAACAAACTTTATTAACTTACATACTACCAGCAGCAGTGCTTGGGTACCAGAACCACACCTGGGGACACCATAAACAGTAAGAGTCTTCTTGGTCCTGTTCCAGGCCAGGAACCAATGGTAGAAGAGGCATTTCTTTCTCTTCTTTCTCTGCCATTAGCAGCCCTTACAGACTGTTAGTGCTCTCTATGGTCCATCTTCTTCCCCCTCAAAATGTGACCCTTCAGCTTTCAGCCACCTATTTCCTTCTTGATCAGTGGGAACTGCCGACAGTCAGGTGCTTTCCTTGGGACTCAGAGAAGCACCTCGCCAGAGCTGTCTCCCTAAACCCAAAGGGGATGGTTGCAGAACCTACTGCTACAGCCTCAGCCAAACCTGCAGAAAAATCTTTCCTAAACTTTTCCACTTGTAGCCCAGCTTGCAGTTGCCTTCCCAGTTTTGCTCCTGTAGACAATACTTTTGCATAATAAATACCAGTAATAATCGATTTCTGAACATTACAACTTAACTGGTAACAATATGGTAAAAATAGCAGTATCTAGGGTTTGGATTTGTGAGTTCCCAGTGCCTCCGTTCCACAGAGGAGTATGTTTGTAAAAACGGGCATCATCTGGCAAGAGCCAGGTCCCAAACACCCTCTGAGGGGAAGCCCTTGCTGTGCATTTAAGCGGATCTCAGGTCCAGGTCTTTATGGCTGTGGGGTTTTTTTGAGGTTTAGGCTGAGAAGGAAGGGGGAGAGGTTGGCGGTGGGGAAGAGGCTGGGTGCACGAACTGGGAAAACCCTGTGCCCTGGAGCCAGGCCTTCCGCGCCTGCCCTGCNAGCCGGCTCCCTGGTACCGGGGGCTGCTGGGGTTGTGTCCAAGGCCTCCCCCTCCCCCGCGTACACACACACACTCTCTCTCTCTCTCGCTCTCTCTCTCTCTCACACACACACACACACACACACNGGGTGCACGAACTGGGAAAACCCTGTGCCCTGGAGCCAGGCCTTCCGCGCCTGCCCTGCTTGGGGCTGGGTGTTTGGCCACATGAGGGGGGCCGGGGTAAAGCCAGGGGTCCGCAGGCAGCCCTGGTGCAGGGGAGGCCTGTCGACAGGGCGTGTGGCAGCGGCACTGGGGGGCCCAGGCACCCTGATGAGCCGATCCACGCAGGGGCTTGGGCCTCCATCACAAGAGAGGATAGCGCACCCCCCCAGGCCCACGGGAGGGGAGCCTCTGGCCCGGGTAACTCGGGGCCCTGCTGCAAAAACCAGCCGAGCTCAGCCTGCTTCTCCTTGTCACCCAGCCTCCATGTCGGGCGCGCATAAAGAACCATGTCATGCTTCAGCTGGGAAGGAAGGGCCGGGAGGGACTGGAGCCGCTCTGTGCTCTCCTATTTTCATAGAAACCGATCTGTGTACCTAGAAAATAACAGGAAGGGAAAGCGCGGGGGGGAGGCGCGGGCGCAGGGGGGTGGGGGGTGGATAAGAAGATCCTGGTTTTGGTCGCTGCCCGAGGAGTAATTCGGAGGAGACGGCTCCATATTCCCGGGGCCGCGGCGGCTGCGGCGGGGATGGAGCGGGCGGCGTAGCCAGCTCGCACGGGCGG
>VZSC01003645.1:0-15278 GCA_013398225.1 Steatornis caripensis
GCACCATCTGCAGCTCCTGGAAACCAAGCCAGCTCCCTTCCGCCATGGCGGCCGAGAGCGGCAGGCAGTTCTGGAAGCGGAGCGCCAAGCTGCCGGGCAGGTGAGCGCGGGCCCGCCCCGGCCGCTGTCGCCCCCCACCCGAGGAAAGGGGTGCGAGGGCCGCAGCCCCCTCCCCGGCCGGGAGGCGTTGGGTCGGGGAGCTGGAGCAGCCCCTCTGCCTTGGGCAGACGCTGTCGCGGGCACCCACCCTGGCTGTGGGGCTGGAGGCCCCTGCGTAACCCCCGCAAGGGTGGCGGGATACCAGGGGTGCCTGTCCCGGCCGTGGGGCAGGAGAGCTAGCTGGGGGCGCTGGCGTACGCCCTGCGAAGGTGGGGGGCCGCCGGGGGTACCTACCCCAGCTATGGGGCTGGGGAGCCGGCTGGGGCACCCGGGGTTCCCCCCTGCAATAGGGAGGGTGCCAGGGGCACCCCAGGCTGTGGGGCAGGGGAATTTTGCTGGACGAAGTCCCCCCTGTATAAGGCACAAGGGTAGCGCCGGGGTTAACCGCTCACGTGTAGGGCAGGGCAAGCCGTGTGGGGGGCTGTGGGGACCCCCTTGTGCCCCACGGGGAGCAGGGTGGAAGGGGTCAGGGCCTTGAAGGCTCCCCGGGAGTGGTCTCAGAGCCAGGGCTGTACCGTCCTCCTTTCCACAGATGCTGAACAAACCTCATCCCTTCCTGAAGCCCTTAGAGGTGTCGCCTCAGGAGGCTGCAACTCTGTCCCAAACAGGCGCCAGTGCACGTGCCCCTCCGCTGTCTTCCCTATGCGGGGTGTCGCTCCCGGTCCCCCTTTACTCGATACGAGGGACCGTGGGGCCTCTCTGTGGACACCTCCCCTGCTTTGGTTTCTCTGGCTGTGATGTCCCGGTTCCTTTCGAGGCACCTGCGCTCACCTGGGGATGGGAGAACCAAGTGAAATGTCTGATTCAAGTGGTGTTTAGGAAGAAGAGACTGTGGTGATGAAGGAGATGCTCCCTACAACACCTTGGGAGCAAGGCTCCCATGGGGAGAGGGCACCCACCTCTCTGGGGAGGCCTTCTCAAGTGCTGTTCCCATCTGGTGTTCCTCTCGTTTGCCTTATTCGAACCCTGCCCTTCCCTTCCTGGTGTGCGGACGCAGCCTGAAATGCTTAGTTGGCTTTAAATCCTGCTAGGCTAGTTAAATCTCTTTCTAATGTGCTTTCACTTGGTTCCTTGTCGCTGCGCCGGCTCCCTCAGGTTGGTGGGATAATCCAGGTCTGTGGCAAGCAAAGGGAGAACAACGAGCGCTACGCATTCCTCCTCTTCTGCTCACGGGGGAGGAAAATGCTGTGTTCTCCCTGGGTCATTTTGTCTCCTGATTGCTCCCATGCCTTACCTGGAGGTCACAGCTGTGCTTCTGGCCGGTGGTCTTAGACAGCATCTCTCTTCTGCGGTGGGTGACTTTGAGATTCGGCTTGAAAAGCTTAAACCAGGTGAACCGGTCTGGGAGGCAGTTGGCCTTGCCTAGACAATACACTCCAACGTCAAGTTTTTGGCACGGTTCTCCCCTGCTCCTAACTGACTGCTTGGCAAATATCCCGCTCTCCAGGAGCCTGGTTACCACCTCTAAATACCCTGCATGCCGGTTCTTTCCAGGGACGGTTACTGACAGGTCTTGGGCAATAGGGCCACGAAAGGTGGAGGTGGAATGTGCTGCATCCACAGTCGCTAGACATGAAACTCCCTTTCTTCTTTTTTGTCTGAGCTTTGAGAGATCTTCCCATACAGATTCTTGGCTCTCTCCTTTCTTTGCCCCGACAAGCTGGCAGAGGGAGGCTTTGTAAAGATTTGGAGACTGCATTAGCTTCCTTTTCCATGCCGCTTTGTGCATTTGGTCAGTTAGTTGTATCAGCTTTTAGTTGGTGCTTTTCCCCTGTAGATTTAGAGTGGCAGAACTAGTAAATGTTATTTCATGTTTCCCATACTGCCCTGTGGTTTTTGCACTGGGAATTCTTGCCCCAGTAATTTTCTGGGGATGCGTTGGCAGGTTGGTCTGGTGCATTACCCTGTGCAGTGGGTTGTTTATTTCCTGTCCTTTAGGGAGACAGACAGCCAGGCTCTGAGGAGGAGTGTGTTTAAATGCTTTTTTAAAAGGGGAGAAACGGAGTCTACTGGAAATAAGTATGTTCTGTGTCCAAAGTGGCACTGAGGTTTCATGGATATGCTTTCTGCTGCGGTGTCAGTAACCCACGCCCCTGCGATGATCTCCTTGTGAGTGGTCTAACACAAGTACCACAGCCGTTTTAGCAGACACTCTCAGTCACCCATTGTACCAGACACTGAACATATGGGTAAGGAGAAATGCCTGTCCCGAAGTGCTTAAACTGAGACAGGACAGGGGACTCGTCCAGTCAGTTTGGGAGTACAGCATCAGCTTAGGTCTGGGCTCCTGACTCAGCAGTGTGTTTGCTGAGAGGTAGTGCCTGCCCTGAGCTTTCTGTCCAGGCGAGTCAGGTGAAGTCAGCTTCAGACAGGGAGTTAAGCTTGGAGACAGCAGATTCATCTTGCTGAGCTGCATCAGGGGAAACCAGACAAGAGCGAGTAAAGTTACTGAGCATCACTTGGAGGGTCGTTCCCCTGCCTCAGTTTTCTCAGCTGTAAAAGTAGGATGTGGTAACGCACCTTTGTGTGGAGCCGTAGGATCTGCTGGGAGTCAGCTCCAGGGATGTGAGCTAAAGGAACAGGATCAGACATCGAGGCTACCACAGACACTACGGCACAAACTTGCTGTCTGGCAGTTGCGCATGTGCTCACGTATCTTAGAAGTTGCACGCCTCGGAACATTTGTGCTCCTGTCCTGTCTGCTACACCCTCTGCACAGGGCAGAGAATCAGCAAAGGTGGGACAAACGGGGCAAACCCGTTTCGTGCAGTGGTTGGAGCTCACCGACGCAGGACGGTGGTGTTCAGCCCTGCTTCTGTAGCCTGCTGGAAACAAGACTGTGATTTCAGCTGCCCGTGTGGGAGCGCAGGCTGATGAGCTGTGCAATTCGATCAGCTTGGGTTGCTTCATTTGGGGGAGCCTGCATTCACATTCTTTAAAAAGAGCTGCTTGGGAGTTGGGACCCCCTGCAGCTAGCTGTATGAGCCGTTAGTCAGTGAAGGCATCGGCTGATTGCTTCAGAGCCCCCAGAAAGGATTTCTTCACCCAGAGCTGGCTGCCACATCCCCTCCTCTGTGTCTAACACACATCATTGGTTTGGCTTGTGAACTTCAGACCTTTGCACGTGAATCAAAGCAGTCACCTGTTGGCAGTGCGTGGATCCCTGCACAGGGAGGAGCAGCGTTGTGACTGCTGTCACGAGACAGTGTGAGCTTGGTGCTGGGTTTCAGAGAGGTTCTGCCAGCTCCCGTTCTGTAAGGAGGTGCCGTGAGTCACTGGGAAGCAGTGCTGATCGGGAGGCGTTGTTTTTCTTACTCCCGATAATCTGCTTGCTATGCCCACCCACGGGGGTGCCTCTGCTTAATAGCTGTCCTGACTCCTAGATGCTAATTAGTCAGCAAACTCTTTCCTAGGCTTGATAGCTGGTGGGTAAACACAGTGAGCCTTTTCAGCATTTCCAGCCACGAGGGACAGCCGCTGCTGCGGCAAGCCCACCCCTCACTGGGCTTCACCACCAGGATCTCTCTGTGCTGTGGTTGTTTCCAGCCTCTGCCCTGGATCTCTGCATCTCTCCCCTGCCAGCTGGTCCTGTTGCTGCTGCCTCCTCAGCATCAACTGGTTTCCAGTATGCTTTCCAGCTGCACAAGGCTGCCATCCACCTCCTACACGACTGGGCTCTGCTGGTTTTATTGCCGGGCACCATCTGCAGCTCCTGGAAACCAAGCCAGCTCTGTTGACCCAAGAGGAGCCTGTCCCTTATGTGCCAGCTCTGAATGGGCCCTTGTCTCCGCCGTGGGATGCGAGACCGAGCTGTCTACCAGGGGATGGGGAGGACTTGTTTTCCAGAGGTGGTTTTTCAGGGTGAGATAGCTGTGAATAGTTACCCAAAGGGAGGTAATAACTCAGGATCCCTGTCTCACATCCAGAGCCTGTGAAACTAGTGATGAGCACTCATCTAGTAGCTCCTCTCCAAGGTGATGCTCCCCATGCAGTGCCTGCAGCCCTCGGGATCCCTGGCCCACTAGTTCCGCTCCACGGGGCGAGGAGCTGAGGGATTGAGGTGTGGTGACTCATTTCAGGCCACATAGTAAGTAGTTGATTAAGCTGGGATTTGGACCCGAGTCAAACCATGTACCGTACCAGAGGCTGCTTCGCTGTAGCATTGGCTACAAGCCTGAGAGCCAGCATGAGGCTTAAACCCTCAAGTGTGTTGTGGACAAGCCCCAGTGTTGCTGGCTAGAATCTTTGCCTGTCCTGCAGGGCTCGGAAGCATGAATTCCCAAACCTGGAAATCCCCTTGATGGAAAAGAATGAATGTCAGTGTATAAGGCAGGGAGACTGAGACACGTGGTCACTCAGAGTGAGTCGGTGGTGCAGAAAAGAGCAGATCTCAAGTCCCAGCTCAGGCTGGAGGGAGCGTAAGAGTTTAAACAAGGCTTCTCTTTGCTGCTGCAAAGAACAGATCTTCAGCTGAATGTGGCACTTTGGATCTAAGGCTTTGAAGACAGAAGGTTATTGAAGTTGCTTTTGGTCTGTATTCGGCTCCCAATGACAGGCAAGAAGTGTGACCCCAGTCTAGGCTGAGGCGATTATTCCATGGGTGCTTCTGTGTCTTTTTGCATTGTCGTCTTTTTTTTCTATCCTCTTCATGCAGCATTCAACCCGTCTATGGAGCACAGCATCCTCCGCTGGATCCCCGGCTCACCAAAAAGTAAGTGTTTATCTTCTGGAGATGCAAGCCATGAGGCTTTGCAGCTTTTTTGGCTCAATCCTGCAGTAGGTGGAGGTCTCCGGCGTCCCCTGGCACTGTGATGTTCCAGTGGAGAAGGGCAGCAGTGGGGTGCGGTGCTGTCTTGAGCTCTGTGAAAGCTTGCAGGGAAAGCTTATCTGCTGGCGCCCTTTATGGACAGAAATCTGTATCGTACCAGCCACATCAAAGGAGACAGGTGTATTTTTTAGCAATGGTGCTGAGCCCTCTGCTCCCCCTTGGAGACGGAAGAATTAAGGGAAGGGGAGGTAAAGCTGCCCAGCAGCTGCGAGGCTGCAGAATCGCAGCACCCTTCCCAGCAGGAAAAGGCAGAGTTGCTCTGAACTGCCTCTTTGTCCCTATCCCGTGCTGTGTAGTGGGGAGGGTTCCCCCTCTTCTGTGACGCTTCAGGTGGTGGACTTTGACTCCTGTAGCTTAAGGGTAAATGTGAAGGCTCCTCCTGTGCCTGAGAAAAGAACCAGGCTGGTCTGTCTGCTGAGAGTCATCGCAGCTGTATCGGGAGTGTCCACAAGCACAAACTGGCTCTGTCTAACCTCTGACATGCCTCTCCCCAGGTTGCAAGACTTTTTTTGGGTGTTAATCTACCAGTTTTCTCTAGGGTGGGGGGAGGCAGAGCTGGAGGAATTCTAGGTCTCTGCCCTTTGCCCTTCTGAGCTGGGAAGCCTGGCGCCTTTCCAGCTTTCTGCTGCCACTGTGGCCTCTGTGTCCTGCTGTCATACGAGCTTAGGCTCTGCCTCCTGGCAGCAGGCAGCCCAGAGAGACTTAACATATTCCTTGTGTTTGGGAAGAGGAATAGGGAAATTGGAAAAAGGGACTGGCTGATTGGAGCGAGGACATAGGGAAGGAAAGAGAATGGGCTCATCTAACAGCATGGCTCTGATACTGTTTCTCTCTGGCTTCCAGCTTCATCAAGGACCGCTCCAAGGCCAACGCGCTGCCTATGAAAAGCAAGAAGGCCTCCAGCTTTCACGAGTTTGCCCGTAACACCAGCGATGCCTGGGACATCGGTGACGACGAAGATGAGGACTTCTCTTCCTCTTCTTCCTCTTTGCAAACTCTGAACTCTAAAGTGGCCAAGGCCACGGCAGCCCAAGTGCTGGAGAACCACAGCAAGCTGCGGGTAAAACCAGAGCGGGCCCAGTCCGCTCTCAGCGACATGCCCACCAACTGCAAGGTCATCAAATCCAGCAGCGAGGCGCAGCTCTCTAGGACATCTGGTAAGAGCCATCTTCAGCAGCAGCCTCCTGCTCCTGTGCTCTCCTGGTTGCCTGCTGAACTCAGTCATTTGCTGCTACCGCGAGAGGCTGTGTCACAGCCCGTAAGCTCGACAGAGGCTTTGTTATATAGTATCCTGTACTCCAAGGAGCTGTTTTCAGAGGACTGGCCTTAATGCTTCGGTCTCCTCTGCTGCTCAATATCCTGTATGCAGGCATGTCTGTCCCAGAGGGTCCCGTGTTTTGGGTGCTAAGGGATTTTGGAGATCTGTTAAGTTCTTGCTCGGGGTTGCTCACCGTCTGCTTCCTTTGTGGCTCAGTGTGCTGCTCTTAGTAAAGGTCTGGATGAGGCCCTGTAGAGCCCAGGTCGGTACAGCTTGGGCAGGGAACTGGGCAGCATCAGGCCCTGCTTGCTCTGCCTTGTCTGCCTGTGCTGGGGAAGTAACCTGACAGGTCCCTGCTGCCAGCAGGTGGCATTGGCAGCCCATCGCCTCCTCTCTCAGTGCTAAAAATTAGCTTGATTGCTGTTTAGATCAGCGGTGGGTGGAGCAGATCTGAAGGTCAGTCCTTCTGGGATTCCCACAGCTTCCTCCGCCTCATCTCCTGTGTCCTTCTGCCCACAGCTTCCCGTGTGAAGAGGGAAGTCTGATCTGCTGGCAGTCTCGTGTCTGCATGCAGGAGGAAGGAAGGGAAGGAGAGATGGGGGGGAAATGATGGAAGAGCCCAAACAGAAGCCTGTGAACCAGCTGATCTGTTGGAACGGGGCAGTGATGCTCTGTTTGCTGGAGCTGGGGAAGAGAGGGGTGAAATCTGCAGTGGCAGGTCTCTGACAGTGGCCAGAGGAGCGAGGCAGGGTTGGAGACGTCCAGTCTCCTTCCCCGCCTCACTGCAGCATGTGCTCCTTACAGAGGAGGCCTGCGTGCGGACCCCCCTTCAGAAGCAGCAGTCCCTTCCCCTTCGGCCCGTCATTCCACTCGTCGCCCGAATCTCTGACCAAAATGCTTCAGGCGCTCCCCCCATGACGGTGAGGGAGAAAACGCGCCTGGAGAAGTTTCGGCAGCTCCTTTCCAGCCACAACACGGACCTGGGTGAGTGTGGCAAAATGGGGGTGGTTGCGGGTGGGAAGGGGAAGGCAGAGGGGACCTGCTGCCTGCTTCAGGTTGCAGTCGGGTCTGCTCCGGCGTGGAAAAAATTACTGCCTGCAGTTGTGCCAAGTGGTTGCATGAACTGCTCTGTTAGTGGATGGTAATGTCCCCCACCACCTTCCTGTCTTTTCCCATTCTTTCTCCATCTCGCAAATGATGGTTGTGATCAGTGGGGGCTGTTGGGCTCTGCATGAGAGCTAAGGTTCTGGCACGTTGGAGCCCCTGCAGCCACCAGTTCGGTGCCCAGGCTGAACTGGAATTGTCTCTACTCCCCTTGCTGCAGACCCACATCCCCAGTCATTGCTACTGTGGAGCCTTCCTTGAGGCTCAGTGTCTCCAGAGCCTGCAGGAGCAGACTGGACTTTCCTCTCCTTCTAGGTGTAGTGGTGCCTGGACGTGCCTAGGATCTAATCCATTGCCACCACTGTCCGTTTGCAGATGAGCTGAGGAAATGCAGCTGGCCTGGTGTGCCCAGAGAGGTCCGGCCCGTGACATGGCGTCTCCTCTCAGTGAGTACTTGGAGCTGTGACACAGGAGTCTGGGGGGAATGTGCTGAGCCAGGGACATGCGCTCCTAGACCTTCATGTGTCCCGTAACCAGTAAGTAACCAGTCAGTAAAGGCATCAGGGGCTGGGAAAGCCAAATCCCATCAAAGCTCTTTCCCCAGCTCCTGAATCTCTGTGCCTGATGCTTCCAGGGGCACAGCTGACTGGCAGGATTTCAGAGGATGGTTTGTGGTGAGGGAGGAGGGTCTGCCCTGACACGGGCCTTCCTGTCATAGGGTTATCTCCCCGCAAACATGGAGAGGCGAAAGCTGACTTTGCAGCGCAAGCGAGAGGAGTACTTCGGCTTCATCCAGCAGTATTACGATTCCCGGAACGAGGAGCACCATCAAGACACCTACCGACAGGTACGAGCCCTCTGCCTGTTGCCTGGCTTTCTGCCTTGGTTACATCCTTCTTCCCTCTTGCTGCTGCCTGTGCATGTGGTTGGGGTCATGCTAGGACTTCCTCTACCTGTAGCTATTAGGAGCCTTCTCCTTGAGGGCTGGGCCCCATGTTTCTGTCCATCTTCTTATGGGTATTAGTTTAAGCCCTTCCCTAAATTGATCTAGTAACTAGATTTCAAACCACAGCTCTTTCCCAGCTCTGGCTGTGTGCCCACACCTGAGCAGAGGAGACTGGAGATAAAACTGTAGATGAGTTTCTCAGTGCGGGTGTCATCTGTAGCCCTCACTGCTTGTCAGCAAGCGGAGCTCTTGCTTGAGGGGACAGTGAGGTGTGAATTCCCTCTGTTAGCCTGTGGTGAGTTATTGTGCCCTCGGAAAGCACGGCTGGTGTGTGTAACCCACCCTCTCTTCCAGATCCACATCGACATTCCAAGGACCAACCCACTCATCCCCCTCTTCCAGCAGCCGCTCGTCCAGGAGGTAAGGGGGAGTAAAGCCTCTGCCCCACATTCGCTGTGGGGCATGTGTGTGGAGTTAGACCAGCACTACTGCTGATGAGCTAGCTTTGCAGGGCAACTTCCCTGGCTGACAGCTCCTGATGCAAATACCTGCTGAAACTGTGTGCTCTTGTCCCATGTTTCTGAAAGAGATCAGACTTGGAGTTCAGGAGATCAGCTCTTGTGATGAGGTGGACCCGAGAGCTAGTAAAGGCCTGAAGCTTTTGTTTTGAAACAAATTCAAGGCATTTAACCACAACAGGTTTGAGAAGGTGACCAGGAGGTGTGAGCATCTGTCCTCTTCAGAAACAAACTCAGTGTGTCTGTGTGGTGTGTCAGACCATGGTGTCTTGGGGCTGGGGCAGTCTGGAAATAATATTGGTTGCTAGGGGAAGGCTGGGATCTGTCCCCATCTGTGATGTTTTGGTGGCAATACTGTGCTGATAACAGCCTTAGCTTTCCACGTGATGTTCGGCAAGGCACACCGCTCTGCAGATAGGCAGCCCTGTCCTATGGGTGAAAGGGTCTTAAGCCACCTGTGTCTTGGAAAGTTGGGTCTACATTTCTTCAAGTGGAGGCTTTGATGAGGAGCCTGGGCTGCCTTGTTCTGTGAAGTGTGGGCTGGCCTGTGAGGGTGATCTGTAGATCATACAGGAGTCCCTCCTAGGACTTATGTGCTTCCTATCTTACCCGTATTGCTGTAGAAAAGCCTGTCAGCGCATGATCTCCACTCCCTAAGCTTAGCAGTTATGCTTTTCTGCCTTTCCTTTATGCACGGCTAATGCAGGTACCTGCTTTCCCTCGTTCTTCCCTAGATCTTTGAAAGAATCCTGTTTATCTGGGCCATTCGACACCCAGCCAGCGGCTATGTACAGGGAATCAATGACCTGGTCACTCCGTTCTTTGTTGTGTTCCTCTCTGAGTATGTTGGTAAGTGACATTTGGTGCTTGCCTCTTGACCACAGTGTTTGAAGCATTGTGAAGTGCTGGCATCAGAAAAGCTTGCCTGGCGGGAAGGGATGGTGTGTTCTTCTTTCAGCGCCCGTGCCAGGCTGGAGGTGCATCTCGACCTCTTACTGTATTGTTGCTACGTGGTTGAATTGACTTCAGTTTCATAACGTTGCTAAGCTCCACAGAAGTTGAAGTGCTAAGGGTGGATTTGCGTTTGAATGTGCGTAGCGTCCTTGCAGCATGGAGGAGAATGGGGTCTTTTAAGTGCTGAGGGAGTTTAGGCAGGGCCTTGCTCTCAAAGCTTGGGCTTAGAGCTGGTTCTCATTCTTGGAAGAATGCATGAAGTATCAAGAGACCCTGTTGAGAATGTAAACCATACTATTTAAATGAAGATTCCTGTCCCGTGCTGCTAGTACAGGTGTGTTTCTCAAGCTGAGAGTTTCAGAAAGCAAACTGACTTCTCCCTGCTGCTTTTTGGCTTTCTTGTCAGCCAGTTGCTTTTAGCTGGAGATCAAGCCGTGTCCACCCATAGCATTTTTATTTGTTCTGCAGCTCTAGCTGTGTTTTGGGGTTGACATTAACACTGGGATGCTGTAATCCCTATGCCTAAAGGTGCTTAGTTTTCACTGTAAAGAGAAGGAAAAAGGAATTTATAAGACTGTTAGCCAAGAGGTTTGAGGATCGAAACAACGCTGGTGCCGACTTCCCAGAGCGGGCTTTCAAGGAAAGGCGAGGGGAGCTTGCCCAGGCCAGTTGTAGACGCACCTTTGAGTGCAGAAATACCCTCAGATGACACACAGGTGCACAAACCCTCAGTGGCTCTGTGGGCAGGGGCTGCCTGAGCACCTCTTGGCTGTGCTGCCCCTACTCTCCTTTCAGAGCAGGTGTTTTCTTGACACAAGATGCTAAAAGGGACCCACTGTGCTGCTGGCTGGCCCTTCATCTTAGCTGCCCACTGTCTTTCCTGGGATGTTTGTGTTAGAGACTTCAAAGGGCTGGCTCTCGCAGCAGCTGACTCAGCAGGACCATCGCAGCGCTCTGGGGACCATGGTCTGCACGTGTGATTCAGAGCTGACAGAGGTGGGAGCTCACAAGCTGTTGGCTTTGGTTAGCTGTTCAGCAGAAAGCCAGGCTGACACTGGTCTTCTGTGGTTCAGCCTAGGGACTTCTCAGAAAGCAGTCTCACCTCTGATAACGGGCTGGTCCCCATCTCCCAGGTTCGTTACAGACTTCTAACCAGTCATCCTGTGCTGTGGGCAGGCATTGCATTCGCAGACAACAAATCTACTTTTCTACAGATAAATTAAAATCTCCTTGGTGCTCATCAGCTGATTAATGTGTCTGGCTGATGGCATCTCCATTTTTAATCAGTTACTAGACCAAGGCTTAAAACATCCCTCAGAGGGCTTGACAGGCTTCCTGCCAAGGGCTGGAGCGTGTCGATGGGGGAAAGGTGGGTGGTTTGGGTATGGGATGGTCTGTGGCTTATCAAACACATTCAGGGAACGGTTTGGCAGCTTCCTTTCATTGAAGTTGACAAAAGCAACGAACCAACAGTCAGCACTAACCCAGCAAACTCCCAGGCCTTTGTGTGCAGAGGGATTAAACACAGCTTGCTTGGGGTGGTAGTTAGAGGAGCCTGGCTGGGTTTGGGAGCAGGGCCATGCTGCTGTGTCTTTGACTCGGTGGCTCTCCGTCCTTGCTGTAGAAGATGGGGGGAGGAAGGGTGTGTGCCTGTCTGGGTCCTGAAGGAGGTAAACAGATCAGTGAGTGAAAAACGTTTGCAGGAAGCTATTTCTTTTGGCTGACCCGGTCATTAACTTGCACCTCCCTAGCCTGACTGAAAGGGTCCCGTTGATACTGCTTCCCTCTTCCCGAGCATCGCCTTGAATCCAGCATGTGTACCTCTTTGACCAGCTTCAGAAAACACCACCTAGGCTGAAGCGGGGAGAAGCAGCTCTTTGCCAGAGCTTCCAGTCCCCGTCGGGACCCATTGATTTTCCTGTGCTTGCACCCAGTCTGGATGCAAAACTCCTCGTGTTCCTTGCAGGGGCTGTGCAGACTGCTGTGAGCCCTTGGCAGGTGGGATGGATTTAAATGCCGTGTTTTCCCCAGCATGGCAAGCTGGCTCACCTTCCAGTGTGATTCTCTACCCGCCTCCTGCACGAACACGGCTGCCTCGGCTACTTGGCAACAAGTATGGGCTCTTTGGGCCCCTGCCGCTGCCAGCTCCATAGCTGGAGCTGTTCTTCCTCCCGGCTGATCGATGGCTTCTGCCGCAGATTGCTGAGCAATGCTTGTTTTCAGCTGGTGCCACTGTGAGGAAGAGCTTGAGGGAGGTGCTGAGGCTGTGGGAGCAGCTGAGCCTGCTGAAGCTGCCCTCTGGATGGGATGGGTGCAGGCTGCCGCTGGGGAGGCAGAGCTGAGTGGTGAGGGTGGAGAGGCAGTCTGGGATCCAAGGAATTGGGGCAGGGATGACACCTCAGCAGCTGCCAGAGGAAACTGCATGCCCTTTTTCCCAGGTGATCAGAGAGGGCCCAGTGAGCATAGGGGTGCTGGGCTGTCAGTCCTGCTAAAACTACCTCCCAGCTCAGGTCCTGCAGCCCCTCCTGCTGCAGAGTCACTCCCAGCTGTCATGGCTTTTGTTTGCATTTAAAATGCAAAGAGCTCAGAAATGAGTTCAGCATCCACGGGTAGCGTCCCTGCTGGCCCTTGCACGCTCTCCCAGTGCTCTCTGCCCATCTCAACATGTGACACCACTTCCCTCCCCGATCCAAGGCCTTGCGTAAGGGATTATCCTGGCTTTGGGACCTGTTTGACGTTTCACCAAGTCTGTAGAGGGGAGCAGTGCTATGGAAAGTAGTGATCTTGCTCACTCCTAACTGGCTTTGTTACTAAATCCTAATCATGGTTAAATTACGACTCTGTTTCCTTGTAAGCAGGAGCAGAAGTGGAGCTTGGATGAAGGGAAGGGGAGCCTCATACCTGGGTGTTACTTAGTCACTCTGCGCCTGCCCCGGCTTGTTCTGAACTCCGGTTTTGCCCTGGACCTGTTGCTTGCGGTGCAGCCTTGCCCGTTACCATGCAGAGCTGTGACTGGGTTTGACTGTTCTCCAGGCGTCCTGCACTGCACTGAGCCCCAGCTGCCAGAATGGGGGGAGTCATTAAAGCTCCCCTATGGAAAGCAGGGATGTGGGAGGCTGGAGCCTTGGCTCCTCCGATCTGCTCCAAGCTATGCCCTGGCTGGCATTTGAGACAGGGGTTCAAGTGGGACTGCACTGCCCCTTCTCCTGTGTCAGCCCCGAGCCCTGGCGCAATGTCACTCGCAGGAACTTTGCTTTCCCCAAGCCCCAGCTGCCCTTGGGCACTGTGTGGCACTGGCAACGCGGTCCCACCTGCCCCCAGCCCAGCCGCAGGCTCCTGTCACCGTGCCGCTGGCTCCTTTTCAGTCCCTGTTGGAGCCATGTGTTGAGTATCTCACCCCTTTCCATGGGGGCTCTTTAATGATGCCACGGAGCAGATGTTGGTACTGAGCCACACGCTCCAAAGACCCGGGAGTTTTTTTCAATGCTTCTTGCAATGTGTGTTCCCTTGCGCTGGGGCTCTCCTGCCACTGCTTTGCTTTCACACTGGGGTGCTGCGCAGATTGCCGCTCTTGTCTCCGTACCGATGCAAGCGGCAGGGTGTTCCCCATCACCTAGGCAGGTCACCATGTCCCTGCTCCATCGTGGTCCTCGCACCTGGAGCTGCATGGGGAGATCTTTGGCACGAGGCTCATTCCTGCGTGGCTGAGCCTGCCTCTCCCAGCAGTCCTGGCTGTACGCATGTGGCCCTGTCCCACTACATTGCCTGCCCATCCTCCTTCCTCTGTGGGGGAAGTTGTCTAGGGAAGGAGATGGGTATTAAATGGATTTCTCCTGCCTTTCTCATTATCTGGAACATTTGAGAGTGGCTGCAGAGAAGCCAGCAGAAGAGGGGTAGTTTTGGATAACGACCTGCAGCTGGAAAACAGCTTTGCTGCTCTTTCTGCTCTACAAGATTGCCCGATTAATGCAGGTTGAAACCCTTGCGTGTCCCTAAAGCTCCCGGTGGCACTTTGCTCAGAGCTGCGCTCTGCCCCAGAGCAGGAGCAATGTTGGAGTCGCTGCCCCCTCCTGCAGGCAGGATCTCTTAGCGTCGGTTCTCATGGCACTGCCATCCTGCGACAGCTGCCCTGCGGCAGGTCTGAGCCAAGAGGGCGGCTTGGCTCCAGCCCTGAGCCCCATACTCTCCCTGCCTTGCTCTTTTCCAAGGAACGTCAAAGACTCTTGGTAGGATTTCCAAGTCACTGGGTTTGGAAATGGGCCAGTTTAGCCCTAGCATCTGTTTTAGCGGCATGACAGCAGCGTGACAGGCGCAACTTCTCGAGGAGGAAAGGGAGGGAGCTGCTGGGTCAGCCAAGCCAGGAGGGCCAGACCTGTGTGTCCTGACTGTCACCTCCCCAGCTTCCACTGCCTTCCCATGCCTGTTGCCCTCTATAGCCTCCAGGGTAAGGTGAGCCTGGCCTGGAGCCAGTGATCTCTGCTCCAAACTCAGCCAGCATCACCACTGTCCCACCCTCAAGGCATCTGATCTCTCCCTTGCCCTTCCTGGGGTTTCATAAGCCCATTTAAAAGCAAGGGCAGTCTTTTGCAAAGTACCCTTTGGGCACAGAGCTGCCACTAACCCTTGTGCTCTCAGACCCCCCAGTTCACTGGGTTTGAAAAACAAGCTTGCACAAATCTCTGCTTCTTCCACAGCAAGGCTCTTCTGTGCATGGGGCTGCTTCTGTTTGCTGGAGCTTTCCCGTCAGCCGGGCTCGAGGAGGAGGAGGAGAAGCTCTGTGAAGCTGAGCAGTCTGCCTGCTGCATGGCCCCACTGTCGGGTTCTGTGCTGGATTTAACTCAGAGCCTTTTTGCTCTCCGGGAGGGTGTTTGTGCGCTTTTGGGTCCTTGCAACTGTGCCCCAGAGTCTTGCCCCCCTGTAGAGGTTTCTGAGGCTTCGGCAGTTCTTCCTCGTGGGTCCTCAGAGTTGGCAGCCACTTCTTGGGTGCCTGTGTTGTTTTTTGGTCTGGGGTGATGCTGATGAATCCGACTGGGAGCAGGAAATGAGCTCCCTTGTGCTGCCCCAGGCCAAGGGCAGCGTTTGCTTCCCTGGTTTCTGGCTGCAGTGATGGATTCACCTGTCCCTGTCCTCCCTGTGGTCCTGCCAGCTGGCAGAGACCTGCCATCACCCAGGGCGGGATGGGCTCCAGCAAGAGGGGTCCCATACGCCGGGACCTTTATCTATGCACAGCCCTCGCCCCAGAGGGATGACAACAGCGGCAGCGCTGCGGGATCCCTCCCGCAGTCCCCTGCGGAGGGGACTTTTGGGGTCCTTCAGCCCTTTGCCTGGGTTGGGGAAGTAGATCGGTGCGTGGATGCTGTGCTCTGTGCCTGGCAGGCCGCTCACGTCATGTGGGGAGCCTTGTACTGCCTCTTGCCCTGCCTTGGCTCGATAAAGCCCCTTGGTGTGTCACGTGAGCTGCCTGGTGTCCCNGGGACTTTTGGGGTCCTTCAGCCCTTTGCCTGGGTTGGG
>VZSC01003657.1:12500-22632 GCA_013398225.1 Steatornis caripensis
AGTAGGTCTTTGAAGAGGGCAAAGTTAGCTTTCTTGAAGTCCAGGGTTCTAATCTTACTTGTAGCCCTGCTTCTTCCACGCTGGATCCTGAACTCCACCATCTCATGGTCACTGCAGCCAAGGCTGCCCCCAACCTTCACATCTCCAACCAGTCCTTCTCTGTTTGTTAGTATCAGGTCCAGGGTCGCACCTCTCCTCGTCGGCTCCTCTAGATGGGGAAACCATTTCATATCTCAGACCTTACCCTTTAAATTGTCTTATTTTCACTAGGAACTTTAAAGTGCTTAAGCATAATTTTGAAAAAGTACAAGTGAGTAACAAATTGTTAATCAAAGAAATTGATACATTTTATTCAACATCTTGATGAATTTATGGGCAGGCTATAGCATTAAAAATGGCTAGCTGAAATAGCATCTAAAACAACAGCACTCTGACTATACTGGGCTGCCAGCCCCTTATTTGTTAACTTAGACAAAAACATGCATTTGTGGTCCAAACAGTAACAGTTTGACAACACATTATAAACAAAATTTTACTGAGGCTGTAAGAAAGATGAGCAACAATGCACAGGTATCATCCAACCACTGATAGCAAACCTCAAAAAAACCCCATATGGGACAGCACTGGCCAAGGGGTAGGATGTCATTCCACCCTTTGTTTCTTGCAAATCATCATTTCATGTGGAATTATAGACTAGTGTACTATTTGATTGTTTGTTAGCTATATGATAAGCTAGGTGAGGTTGGTGTTCTGACATCTACAGTGTATAAATTACATAGTCAAGCTATATGCTCTCTGCACTGGGTGCTGATAACCTCTTGAGTCCCAGATTGAAAGCTGATGCATCACATGATGGGCACACATATGTATCAGTAGTTTTAGGCAGTGGTTGTTCAGGAACCATTCAATGCTGATAATGGGCTCTAGATTTATTTAATTTTTTGCCACATGACATGCAGCTCCTCAGGAAGGACATATGATGCACAGAAAAAATAAAGCAGTGCCATAGAATCACCTCTACCAAGTATCAGCTGCGCAGATATCCAGGATACGAATACTATGGTGTCTTCCCAATTACTATGAAAGAAGCTGGGAAAGAGATTACAATTCAGAGTTGGTATCTGCTTTTATCTAGTGGCCACCAACTCGGATTGAGGACTGGCTCAACCATGACTGGGAAAATGCTTTACAACATCATGTAGAACTCTGGGCTCATCATAAACATCATCACTTCCTGAAATACAAAATTGCTTCTAGGATAGCCTGAAGGGGTGGTCACAGATTCAATATTTAGATTTGGGTACTGGTCTCCACAACAAAGGTGGCTGCATGCTGTGCATTCACAACTTCAGACCATGGCTAGGACATGAGATAAGCAAAGGATCTACCAGAAACCAGAGCTAGGAGGTGGATCTTCATCCAGTGGCTGATACCCACCCACTAGCTTTCTAGCAGTACCTTAGAGTGAGAGGAAAGAGGGACCAAAGGGATTAACACCACACAGCTGGAAGGTGCTACAAGGCTCATGGAGGCCACCTGCCAAATGCCACTTAAAAGCTACAATAAATCATTATGTGGGAATTTAACAATATGTTAGGGGAAGATAAACCCCATTTTCAGCAGAGGGCATCAGAAACAGCATCACTGTTTGGCCAGCGGAGGTATCCTGTCCTCTTCCAGTGTGAGCATTCCTCCACATTTAATATGTTACATGGCAGTAATGTGCCCCACATATCATCTCAGATGATGTGGGTGATAACCTGCCTGTGTGACAACACTTGGCCAAGTGACAGGATATATATCTATGGGCAGGTTATATCTTTAAAAATGGCAACTTGAAAGAATATTGAAAATAACAGGACTATCTGTACTGGGCTGCCAGCCTGTCATTAGTTAAACTTGCTGTTGAAAACACCACTTAAAGTCAGCAAAATTTTACTGTGAAAGCAAAAATATTCATTGATTAGGCAAGAACATAAATGAAGTTCAAGCAATCATTCATAATATGGGCATGTTGGCTATAAATTTAACATGTTCTGTGACAGAGATTTGGAGGATTTTTAGCTAGTATTGTTTAGCTACAAGTGTTTACTATCACTGACCATTATATTGACATCGCTATCATATTGACAATTATTCAATTAATTTTAACATTGGAGTGAAAGATGAGCAGAGCATGCCTGGTATTTAACAGTAGGTCATTAAAAAGATTGTTCCCATCTGTTAAAGAAGAAAAGAAAGCTATACCTTGTGCACATCTCTAGAAGAACTTACATAATTGTTATAACTGCTAATTAAAAGGAGGCACCATCACTTCTATAGTATAATTTTCTTTCTAAAACTCAGAAATATTCAAACTATTATCGTATTTCCTTGATTTATTATAACTTGTTTGTTGTTTTGTATTAATTCCTCAACCCTTATATGGGTTTCCATACTGACACCACTACCTCAGAGGGCTAACTCACTCAAAATCTACTGAATTTGCCTGAGTGGAACATCTTTTACAAAGGATGTCCATTCAGCAACAGACAACTTGACAGTAAAAGTATTCACTACAGTTATAGGTACCAGTTATGTGAGCCAAAGAAAGAATACAAGTTAAAAAAGTACCCACAAGCAACTAACAAAATATTAAGTCTAAAATATTTTAAATAGCCTTAGAATATGGCTACCTAAGTTCTATTTTTTGTTTGTTTGTTTTGCAAAGTATTCAGTCTCCACAAATGGAATCAGAGATCAACACGTACATAAACAATGAAATGAAAAAAGGAGGAAACTATTACTGAAACTTTTGTTCTAAACCAGCTAATCTGTTGCTACTTGTTCATCCATTATTTTCGTTATAAATATTAGTTTAACAAAATACAAAAAAGATTTGTAGTTTCTCAAATAATAAAAAAATCCACCTTATTTCCTTCACTCCTATAACAGAAATTTAATGAATTCCTATTTATTGTATGTGAAAATTTTGTTTACTTAATGAGGGATAAGGAAGGAAACTGATAAAACTATGAAACATCATTAACGATGAAACCTAAAACTCTTACATTTCCTTTTGAAGTCTGCCAGTCTAGTTCTGTGTTAATTCTGTGTTGATTCACAGTGTTGTACCCAATTTGTATTTTTCATATTTTTATAAAACAAAGCTCGAAAGTTTGAGATCTGATGTGTCTTTTGGTATGCTCACTTTGAAGTAAAAAGCTTAACCAATTGAAATATGCAAAAAACACATGAACATTGAAAAAAAGATAAAAAGCCCTAAAAGGAAATTTCAACAGCTATTAAAGGGGTAACAGAACTGATGTAACTGCCAAAAGCTGGTCATTCCAGAAGCATGAGGATCTGAGTTAACAAACAATCTTTACAAATCTGAACAAGGCAGGAAAGAAAGAGAAATACGTGTTTTTGTAATATAGGTGTGTATGTTATTCATTTCTTGTCCTGCTGAGCATCTGATTCTTATGGGCTAGTTTGGAACAGTGTCAGAGAGACTCTGTGACGAACTGGGTTTACAGCACTGTACAAACACTGAACACTATGTAGCTCAGAAGTGCTATCACTGACAAAGGAAGCAGTTAAAAATTCTCAGTTAATATGAATACAAACAGCAAACCTTCATATGTACAGCACCTGCAAAGTGCTTAATTATGTTACAGTACTGCACTGCAGCTAATGGAGAGTTACAGCTGTATTTGCTGTTGCACATCCTTTTGAGATGGAAGTAGAATCGTGATACAGTCTGCAGTTACCTGAAACTAGCAGCCAATTTGCCATCTGTCCTTCAGTCACAGTGTTATCTACTTCAGAAGTATTAAAAATGTGATCTTAAATGGATATGACAAGTAGCAGACAACATTTTTGGTGGTAGCTGCACATTAAGATCTCAACTAAGAGAGGCAGCCAACAGACACGGCAGTTTGTGCAACAGTCTCTGGGTTCTACTTTGGGAACTTCTGGATCAAAGAAGCCTCTTCACCTATGTCTTTAACACCAATGACGGGCCCTGGGACAAGATGAGTCCGGGGCTGGAGGCCTGTGACTGGGGGAGTGATAAGCTCTCAGATGACTTTGAACTTGTACAGTATTTGCTGCTGCCACTGAATGCAAAGTCTATGGGACCCAATGGGATTCATCCTAGGGTACTGAAAGAGTTGACCAATGTCATTGTGAGACCTCCTTCCTTTATTTAACAATGATCTTGGGAATCTGGAGAGGTCTCAGTTGACTGGAAGCTAGCAAATGTTACTCCAATTTTCAAGGGCAAGAAAGAAGACCCTGGTAATTATAGGTGTGTCAGTCTCACTTCAGTGCCTGGTAAAATTATGGAGAAGATTATTCTGGGAGTTATTGAAAAACACTTGAAAAAAAATGCAGTCATCAGTCAAACATGGGTTCATGAAGGGAAAGTAATGCCTTACTAACTCACTATCCTTTGATGACAAGATTCCCCACCTAGTGGAAGGCAGCTGGTGTAATTTTTTATTTTAGCAAAGCTTTGGTACCATCTTTCACAGTGTCCTTCTGGCTAAAATGTTCAGCGTACAGCTACACATGTACATGTGTATGATGAGTGACAGCTCGGGCTCAAAGAGTTATCAGGAAACATCTGGCTGGCAGCCAGTCAGTAGTGGTGTTCCCCATGATTCAATTTTAGGGTCAGTTCTCTTCAATGTTTTTACCAATGACCTGGACACAGGCGTTACGTGCACAATAGGTAACGTTGCTGACAATACTAAATTAGGAGGAGCCATTGATTCCCTTGAGGGCAGAGAGGACTTACAGAGAGATCTTGATTGATTAGAGCACTGGGCACTCACCAACTGTATAAAATTTAAAAAAGACAAATGCCAGATTCGGGACCTGGGATGATGCAATCCTGTATGTAAACACAGACTAGGGGACAAGAGACTGGCTTGCTACCCTGCAGAAACATATCTGGGGGCTTTGGTTGACATAAGCTCCATATGAGTCAACAGTGTGTCCTGATGGCCAAAAGGGGCATATGTATCATGGGGTGCATTACGCACAGCATAGCTAGCCAGTCAAAAGAAGTAGTTATTCCACCGTGACCTCATTGCTGTTTACAACTTCCTCATGAAGGGGAGTGAATAAGGAGGTGCTGACCTCTTCTCTCTGGTGTCCAGTGATATGATGTGAGGGAATGGCTTAAAGCTGTGTCAGGGGAAGTTGAGATTAGATATTAGGAAAAAGTTATTCACTGAGAGGGTGGTCAAGGACTGGAACAAACTCCCTAGGGAAAGTGGTCATGGCCCCAAGGGTGTTGGTGTTCAAGAAGCATTTGTACAATTCTCTTAGATACATGGTTTAAATTTTAGTTGCCTTGTGTGGAGTCAGGAGTTGGACTCAATGATCCTCATGGGTCTCTTCCAACTCAGGATATTCTAGGATTCTATGATTCTGTGATATTTTAGGGAAAAGGTCCGTGATCATTGGGAAATGCCTGGGAACGCTCTGAGAAACTTGATGGTTACTGCTGCTGCTGCAAGGTAAAGGCAAGGTAGGTGCAGACATAAAGATGTAGGCCTGAGGAAGCTCTAGCAACTTCTGATGAGTGTGATCAACTGCCCTTGACCTAGGGTACCTAGAGCCTTTGATGCAACTGTTCCCTGATAAGGGAGGGTCTAGCATCCTTTCAGCTGGTGTTAGAGAGAGGCCTGTGTAAAAGACAGGCCCAGAGTGCAGCCAATGGATATAGCACTTTGTGCAGCAGGGTGCAAAGGAGGAGGAGTCAGATGAGTTCAAACCAGCATAAACAGTCTCAGGTATGGTAGTGACAGGGCAGATTCCCCAGCAGGTGTTGGAGCAGCTGTCCCTGTCAGGGCAGAGGCTTTGACCCAGACAGAGTTTCAGGTGGTGGATGCTGTCCTTCAAGTCCCAATCTGCAGGGAAAGACTGAGGCCTCTCTCTAACACCAGGAGATACGGCCCTCTGTCCTGCCAGAGGTTTGCTGTCTTGGATAAGCTGTGCCACCAGATGAAGGAGTCACAGGAGGAAGTAAGCAGGCTGCAGAGCATCAAAGATGGAATGGGAGACAGACAGGACCTTCTCTGAGACTCAACGGCTTGAATAGCCCTGGACTCCAAACGTAGGCAGTGTCCATCCCTAGTGCAACAGTAAGTGCAACATTTGGGAAAGGTGAAGAATGGAACTGGCTGACTTCTAATACAAAGAGGGAGGCTCCTCTAACAGCTAAAGATTTACAACTGAAAATAAGTTCACTATCCTTAAAGTTGAACAAGAACCAGGTATATTTTCAGTGAAATATCTGCGCCACTTGACACTACACCATGCAAGATAAGCATGGGGAAGCGGTAAGTGGTAGAGTGCTTTGCTTTCTGCTACAAGGCACAAAGCCATTTATCTACCAAACTGACCCGTCACCTAGAGAAGGGGCTTGGATGTTGCAGAGAGACTGTCAAAATTTCTCCAACCCTCTGACTACTACCCCTGCTGATCTTCTATGTGGCACTGGTGATACTGCCAAGGGCAATCTGCAGAAGGACTGTGACGACAAGGGAACCTATATAATATTATATATATGATATGATATGATATGATATGATATATTATATTATATTATATTATATTATATTATATTATATTATATTTTATTATATTATATTTTATATATATACTGATATATATGATATATCAGTCTGTGGAGCTGATATTGGTGGCAGCATTTTGGTTTTTATGACTGTGAGACCCTGTCCGGTGATCAACGTTTGCTCGGAGATGTGAGATCCACCTCATTAAGAGAGGTAAAAGTATTATTGCCAGCACGATGGCTGGCCTGGTAAGGAGGGCTTTAAGCTAGGAATGAAGGGAAAGCTAGGAAAGGAGGGAAAGTGTTACCAGCAGTCCTGTGATGGGATGATGGACAGGGTTGACAAGCAAAGGGCCCGGAGTAAAGTGACTGGAACATAACACAAAATCAACAAAATGAGACTTAAGCAGGCATACTTCCAGTAATTGCATGTAAGCAAGGAAATACCTACGAAGCATTATTACAGAGAAATCTCCCAAATCCCTTCTGGGTAATCAGCACACTGAGATGCCTCTATGACGTGTCTATGTACTAATACACACAATATGGGGAATAAACACTATGAATCTGAGATCTAGGTACAGTTGCAGGGTTAGGATCTTATTGGGGTCACAGAGACGTGGTGAGATGGCTTCCATGACCAGTGTTTCAGAGAAGGGATTCAGGTTCTTTAGACAGGACAGGATGGGAAGAAGAGGAAGTGGAGTTGTCCTTTATTTGAGGCAGCAGGTATTTATTTAAGAAGAATAGATGAAGTAAGGAAAAAACATTTTAGATTGTATGTTGCATAAGAAATTTCCAGAAATCATCTGCATTTTGAGTACTCTGCCTCACAGCTGTTGTTCAAATATGAAACACCAATTAAAATGACACTGAATAAATTTCCCAATGTTTCCAAAAGGCTTTTCATTCCTTTCAGTTTCTTACAGGTTGCTTTGCTAACACATCAGGTCATTATGCAAATTAAGAAATTCAGCATGAAAGAGAAGAGTTTCAGCATGGATTTCATTTTGTCAGGTTTTTTTTGCTTCTGAAGTGTCTACACTTGGGGATGTTTTATTTATATAGGAATTGTGCAGTATGTGTCACTTGTCCCAGACTTCGTTTAAAGAGCTGAGTATCCCATACCTCTCAAAACTCATACTTCTAAGAATAAAACACAAATTTTTTTGAAGTTTTCTCATTTAAACACCCAGGAAATTAATCTCATTTTGGCAGTTTGTAACTCTAATCATACTATTTGCCTATTCTCTACAAAATGAGGTTTTGTTCCAGAAATATTTAAACTGGGAAAGTCAAATAAAGGCTAAAAAAAAGGTAAGGCGTATTATTTCTTCAGGTGATTTTGAACACTATTTTTTCTTAAACAAAACTTAGCTTATACAAAAATTATCCTTAAACAGAATAAATGTGACATAATATGAACAAGAAATATGTTTGCAGTTAACATATCTCAACACAGTTGATTGCTCTTTCTATGTCTGAACAAATGGAGGATTTGCAAGGAAACCATCTATTCAAGGGGGCTTTAACATGACTTTTGTAGTCATGACTTTCATCAGTCATCTACAGTTCTGCCACATATAAATATAAAGTACCAGGAAAATTTATAGATTTATATACGAAGTACCATCATACATCCCCGCCAATGTTTAGCTCATACAGAGAGTCCAGGAGTCAGATACTGACTATCGAGCACAGATGTTTGGACTGAAACAGAACTACTTTTTGTTTTTGGAATCCAGGCTAGGTGAATGGTTACATCAAAAGTTAGGACACACAGGCCGAGAAGCACTTTATTTTGCAGCACTATGTCAAGGTTGGCCTCTAAACAGAAAAACTGGTGAAACTATCCTTATAGGATGCCCTTAGTGTAGGTTAAAATTGCAAACAAATCACCCTGCACCACCTCTACATATTAAGGAAGGGAAAACTTTATGGTCTACATGGCAAATTGATTACACTGGGCCATTCAGATCCTCTGTAGGATACAGATATATCCTCACAGGAGTGGAAGTAGTCTCTGGCTTGCTTGTAGCAACTAAGTGCCGAAAAGCAAATGGACGAAATACCATCCGAGGGTTATCATCCTGGTTTTCAATTCTACATACTCCTGATGTCATCCAAAGTGATAATGACCCACACTTCTCATGCAGAGAAGTACAAGAGCGGGCAAAGCAGGAAGCAATACAATGGGTATTTCATACACCTTATGTGGGATTCCTGGAAGACAATGGACATGTTATGAGCAGTCCAGACCTGATTGACTTAGAGGTCACGTGGCTCTAAGCCAGATGCAAAGGCGGAATTGGAGAGGACTGACATATACGCATGAACTGCGCATGAACAGCGTTAAGCAACCAATCATACGGAGACACATACGCGTGGACAGCTGCTTGTAGCCAATGAGCTTGCGTATAGAATACATAATCAGGTAGAAAGCTATGTATATAAGCCGAGCTATTCAGGGATAAAGTGGCATTTGCTTGATCACATTGGTCGTGTGGCTTTTATCCGGGAACCCGTGTGCATCAAGTGGCACCCAAACAGGGACCCTCAGATCAGCAGTCACGGAAGCGAGAATCGCGCCAGAGAAGAGGGTGCAGAAGCCAGCCATAGCGAGTGCTGCCCCGGCACTTGGGAAGACGTCAAGACGCAATAAAGGAAACTCGCCCTGATCAGGTGAGTGGCTGGGGAGGAGATGGGGTCCGCACTTACAAAAGAAGAAGAGGCAGTAGTAAAACTCCTCCAACATATACTCTCTAGGAGAGGACTAAGTTATGACTCGGCTACCCTGAAGAGCCTGCTGGTATGGACCAGAGAGAAGGGCTTAATACCCTCGGTGTCTGCCGCCTTTGACCTAAAGACATGGTCGGATATAGGGGCTGCACTGTGGGAAGAAGTTAGTAAGGGATCCAGGGAAGCGTGCAAATTTTCCACTGTGTGGAGATTAATTAACGAGACTCTGAAAGACATGAAGGCAGAGAGAAATACAGCAGCCGCTGCTTTTGCCACGTTTACCCCGAGCAGGGAACAGCCTGTTTCGGGGGCTCTGGGGTCCGCCACAACGATGATGTTTGCCGAGCCGATGGTCCCATCAGCGGCCCCTGCCCGAGGTGCAGGGAGCTCAACACGGGTGGAAAGTCGGCGATTGCCCACCTGTGGAAGGACAATGCTGGAAAACAAGCAGCCCGTGCCGAAGGAAGTGAAGGAGGTGCCGCCAGAACATCCACAGGAGTTTCCCCCCCACCAAGCTCTGGGGAGAACAGACTGCAGCCGCTTTCCCCGAAGCGGGAGGGGTTGTATCCCCCACTGCCATCCTCCGCACCGTCCTCCCCGAGTCGGAAGACAACAACATCGTCGGCAGGACTGGGGGAGGCCCAGTTAAGGGAGCTGCTGAAGAAACTGGAGGCCTTCAAGACTCGTCTGGACAATGTAGTCACAGTGGCATCCAACAGTCCTGTCCAGAAGCCGTTTCTGCAGGAGGGGCTGGGAGCTACGGCTGCGGTGGGGAACTTGACGTCCCTGCCGCTGCCACCGGCTGTGGCAACGGGGGGGGGG
>VZSC01003658.1:0-51207 GCA_013398225.1 Steatornis caripensis
AGGCCTTACAGAAGTCCAGATAGACAACATCCGTAGCTCTTCCCTGTCCGCTGATGTAGTCACTCCATCACAGAAGGCCACTAGGTTGGTTAGGCAAGACTTGCCCTTGGTGAAGCCATGCTGGCTGTCTCAAATCATCTCCCTGTCCTCCATGTGCCTTAGCATAGCTTCCAGTAGGATCTGTTCCATGATCTTCCCAGGCACAGGTGTGAGGCTGATGGGTCAGCAGTTCCCTAGGTCTTCTTTTTTACCCTTTTTAAAACTGGCTGCAATATTTCCCTTTTTTTCAGTCACCAGGGACTTCACCTGACTTCCGTGATTTTTCAAATATCGTGGCGAGTGGCTTGGCAACTGCATTAGCCAATTCCCTCAGGACTCTGGGATGCATATTGCCAGGTCCCATAGACTTATGTATGTTCAGGTTCCTCAGGTGGTCATGAACCTGATCCTCTCTTACAGTGTGAGGGACTTTGCTCCTCCAGCCCCTGCCTTGTGGTCCACCCACTCAAAAGGTGTGGTAAGAGAGGCTGACAGTGAAGACTGGGGCAGAACAGTTGTTGAGTACCTTAACCTTGCCCTTGTCTGTTACCAGTTTGCCAGTCTTGCTCGTTAAGAGGGGTATGCTTTCTTTGACCTTCCTTTTCTGGCTGACATACCTGTAGGAGCACTTACTATTCTTTGCATCCCTTGCCAAGTTCACCTCCACCCACACCTTAGCCTTCCTGACCCCATCCCTACATAATCGGGTAGTGTTCATGTACTCTTCCCAGGATATCTGTCCCTGCTTCCACTGCCTCTGTTTTCTTCTTGCACTTTAGTTTGACCAGCAGGTCTTGACTCAGCCATGCTTGGTCTCTTGCCTTCCTTGCCTGATTTCTTACACCTGGGGATCAACCGCTCTTGTGTTCTATGGAAAGTGTCCTTAAAGCTCTGCCAGCTCTGTTCTGCTCCCTTGTCCTTTAGGGCTGCTTCCCAGGGTGCCCTATTGACTAACTCCTTGAAGAGCTGGAATTTTGCTTTCCTAAAATTCAGGGTCCTGACTTTACTCTTTGCCTGACCCATATCCCTCAGGACTGTGAACTCCACCAGTGTGTGATCACTGCAGCTCAGGCTGCTGCCTCCAATCTTGACGTCACCAATTAGCTCACTTGCGTTGGTGGCCGTCAGGCCCAGTATTGCATCCCCTCTGGTAGGACTGTCTATTACCTGGCTTAAGAAGTTATTCTTGATGCACTCCAGGAGTCTCCTGGATTGCCTACAGCTCTCCGTGCTACTTTTCCAGCAGATGTTGGAGTGGTTGAAGTCCCTCAGCAGGACAAGAGCCTGCAAGCGTGATGCCTCCTGTGGCTGGAGTAAGAAGGCTTCATCAATAGGCTCCCTTTAATTGGATGGCCTGTAGTAGATCCCAGCCACAAGGTTGCCTTTGTTACGTTGGTCTCTGATTCTTACTCATAAGCTTTCAACCTGCTTGTGGCTATTGTTCAGAGACAGCTTTTCACACTGTATCAATTGCTTGATGGAGAGGGCAATGCCTCCACCCCTCCTTCCATGCCTGTCCGTTCTGAACAGCCTGTAGCCATCGATAGCCACACTCCAGTCATGGGATTTGTCCCACCAAGTTTCAGTAATGGCAACTTGTGCAGAGGGCATCCAAATATCGCATTTGTTTTACAAATAGCTGTGGCGGTTTAAGATCTTACCACCTCTGAGCTGTTGGCTACCACTGTTCTCTTCATCTGTTTGCTACAAAGTCAAACTGATTTTTTACTTTTCACTGTCCGTGGGCTGTCAAGATGCTGGACGTAATTTGTTTGTTTTGCATTGTGACAAATCAAGGATTGTATTGTCTGCTACAGGGACAGCCATTTCCAGCAGAGGAGTGCTAGCAAGCATACATAGCGGGGGATGTGTTAAGTTACTCCAGTTACATCCTTAAAAAGATGCCTGTCTATTCTCTGTGTGTTGCATAATCAGAAGTGGGTTCTGGGTCCAGTTGCAGCTGACGTCTTCAAACACGATTGATGCTAAGTAGATCTAGTAAATATATCGCCCTCTGAGCATTTCTTTGCAACAGTGTGGCAGTGGGAACCAGCTGTCTGTTTATCCAGTGATTTGACAGATGCTAGTGTGAATGTGAGCAGTGTGTTAAGTTTTGCACCGAGCTCGGTAATCCTGGACAGTGTTTCCTGGCAGAAAAGAGGAAAAAGAAAAGCTGCAAAGCAATAGAGACAGACGACGGTAACAAAGCNCAGTGTGTTAAGTTTTGCACTGAGCTCGGTAATCCTGGACAGTGTTTCCTGGCAGAAAAGAGGAAAAAGAAAAGCTGCAAAGCAATAGAGACAGACGACGGTAACAAAGCCCCAGCTCTTCCTGGCTTTTTGCTGAAGACACCTGCAAAATGGCCCAATTGGAGTTTTTCCTGCTGAAGTATTGTGTCACTAACTCGGTGCTCAACAACTTCAGCACTTCAGAGAATTAATCTGGTAGCTGAATATGGGCTACTAGTTTATGGAAATGCATCTTTCTTTTTTTTTCTTAAATTCAATCCCTCCCTAAACGCTGAGTTCTTTTAGTCCAGAATGTATGTGCAAAGCCGTGTATTTTAATGAAATTGTTTTAACTTGATAATCATGTAAGAGAAAAATAATGTCTTTCCTGCAAGTATATGCAGTAGATAATTCTGCCTCTCTAAATTTTGCATTAATTGGGTTGATTTAATAAGTTCAGCTGATCTTTGAAAGGCTTTCTAATGGATTTCTTGTTGAAAATGTAAAAAAGTGTTGTTTTGCATTTTATTAATATATATGTTTACCCTTGGCTCAAAATCAGAGGCCTCTGGAGTGCAGCAGCAACCAGGGCATTGTATAGGGCTCCTTGCAGGACCAGGCATTCATCAGCAAGGTGTGTAAGATGCTACAGATCCAGTCGGTCCCAGGTCTTTCCTTCTTGACTTACCTCTGAAATCTGTACTCCCGGTTTCTCTGTCTCTTCATTACAATAACGTTTAGCAAAGATGTTTAGTATTCAAGTAATTTTTCTTGTTGTCTGTTATAGTAATGTTATTGGATTACAACAGAAACACCTCACCCCATTTCTATTAGTTGATGATATCTTCTAAGACACGACTTCAGATACTTGCGAGTGCTCCTGGGACACGGCAGCTCAGGTAAACACAGATTTAGCCTCTGAGGCTAGTTTCAGGAAAAACACAGTTAAGACACAGACTGCTGTACAGATCTTAAATCAACAAGAGAGGAAGGGAGGGAAGGATATAACATATATCCAGGAACTGCTGGAGTTTTGTAAGCTTTGTGTTATTGTTTTTTAAATTTTTCCAAGTGGGTTACTTTAGAAGGTAAATGGAGGAATGGAAGAGCACAGATAGAAGCAACTGGAATGAACAGCCAGCAAGCAAAGGGGAGAGAGGGTCCAATGCAAAAACTGCATGGATATTCTGACAATGTTATCAGTATCCATCAGTTCCTGCTTGAACAGCGGCTGCAGCTGTTCTGCCAGCTTCGCTCCTTGGCGAGCTGGTCTCTGCAGCTCCCCCCACCCCTTCATGCTCATGGACGTGAAGGAGAAGGAGGGCCTGCGTGAGTCCTGGTGACCATGGAAGAGGGCTCTCCCAGTGTGCTTGCACTCTTCAAGGAACCCATAAAGAGCCCTTTGAAGGGCCTGCAGGGTGCACAGCTTTCATCTTGGGTGTCTGAAAAATGAATGGGAATTTTTTTTGCAGACTTCTNTGTGAAGGAGAAGGAGGCCCTGCGTGAGTCCTGGTGACCACGGAAGAGGGCTCTCCCAGTGTGCTTGCACTCTTCAAGGAACCCATAAAGAGCCCTTTGAAGGGCCTGCAGGGTGCACAGCTTTCATCTTGGGTGTCTGAAAAATGAATGGGAATTTTTTTTGCAGACTTCTCTTCACCCAACAAGAAGATGTAGGTATCTACGTATGAGCAAATCTCACCAAACACATCTGGGAGTCACTGCAGAGAAATAGAACTTTCTAGGACATGCTGCACCGTATCTTAAGATAAACATCCTAAATAGATTTGATGAATTCTATTCTACAGGTGCCTAGTTTTTCTCCAATGCCTATACAGGGACACTAGGGTGAGTATGCCAGACATTGTAGATGTGTCTCAAGACCGATGAGGTGAATCCCATACTTAGTATTGGGAAGCTGGGATGAAGAAACATCTATGTTTCAAATCCATATGGTCGACAAAAAAGGGAACACTGAAAGATAACTAAAGATCTTGATTTCAGTGACATTTCTGTAGTCATACCCTAAGTGCAGTGGGTTTTGGATCCAGCTATTTATCATCTGGGTTGAGACTAAGCCAGACTTGCGTACTGATAAATGTATAAATGAACCATTCTGCCAGATATACCACACCAACAGCTTTTCTTCTGAGTCTTGCTACAAAACATCCTTTGAAAAGGATTGTGTTCTGGCGGTAAAAATTGTCTTTTGGAACTTTTTTCTACACCGTTGATTTATGGTTTTTGTCCTTTTCTAAAGTATTTTTTGTTATTCTGGAAAAGGGTTTTGGTAACTTAAAAGAGGGTAATAAAGGCAGTTGCTGAACACATGTGAGAGTGCCTGTGCCTGAAAGTCTGTGCTCAGAGCTGCTACCAACTTCAGTGGAAATTTTGCCTGAGTACAAAGAGAGGAAGAGAAACCTAGGGCAGGAACAGAGGCTGTGTTGCAGCTTCACCTAAAAATGAAGCTTATAAGGGCCATAAAATGTGAGGGGTGTTTTGTTTTTCTGTAATAGACTATGGGTATTTTAGATTCAAATTGGACACCTTTAAACTGGAAGAACCGTACTCACACTGATAACTCAATAGCACATCTAAATGTCTTCTAAAAGACTTCAATTTACCTATTAAGACCAAATAGACTGTCTGTTAATTTGACAGAATATCCATGTTCCCTGAACTTAGGGCTATAAAAATTGTTCATCTGCTCAGTCACAGACCATTTAATTTTGGATGCATCATTGCCAGTTGGTTACAGTAATTAGCATTCTCTGTATTGTAGCAGCTTCCCTGAAGCTATGCTAAGTAGGGTTACACTTCTGTGTGGAAACATAAGCAGCCTTGTGCAAATGAGCCTGGCCACCCATCTTAGAGACAGAAGCCCTAGCTACAGCTTCTTGGCTCAGGGTGCCCTATATGCCCACCTGCAGATCTTATTTACTGGTTATTAATGACATGAAGTGTAGGCAGCTGTGAAAGGCACAGCATGGCAGCTTAAAACCTCCGCTTCAAACTATTCTCTCAGCCTTGTCATTTCTTTGAGTGACACCTGGTTTTCTTTTTTTTCCCCTCCTTTTTTTTTTTTTTTTTACTCTTTTAATGAACTTATTTGGCAGAAAGAAAGTCTATGGATGTAAATTGTGTATGTGTGTATATATATATATATATATATATATATAAACCTGCAAACTGTGGCACAGCGTTTGTTAATGCTAATGCAGTTACTTGCCACTTAAAACACAAGGGTTTTCTAATAAAAATGTTTTGATAAATCCTTCCCTGTTATGAACATATGCTTCAGGTATTTTGATTGAGTATGTTTTTCCATATCGCCTAATGTGCCAAGTAGTATTTTATTGTATTTTTAATAGAAACACCAACTGCCAGTACAGGATTATAAAAGTACTGGAATCATTCTTTTGCAAAGGCTAGAATAAACAGCACAATAGCTAAAACCATACATAAATTAAAGAGAGGCCAAGATTTTTTGCCAGTTGTTCTGCAGACTATGCACATTTTCTTGTTCTGTGTTGAATGTCTGCGCTTCCTTTTCGTTTCCTGGGAAACAAGTGAGGGGTTGTATGCACTGCAAGACGTACGCTAAGAATAATTCTTCCCATTTAATCCACTCTGATTTTTACTTCTTAATATACTGGAAGGTAACTAATATTTAATATCATGAAATGTATCTGTGCATGTTTAATGATTCAATTAATCAGAGAGAAACCTTCTTTATAATTAAATATGGATAGGCTATAGTCTCTTCTTCTCATTGACTGATGCTACTGAGAATAAGGGATAAGAATAATTTTATACTATTATTCTGTGTGCCTTTTATTAGAACTCTGAACTGTTTGGGTGAGTAAAATCAACCATAAAAAGTACATTTTTTCTTAGAGTTATGCACTCTGCAGTCTTTTGTGTTCCATAAAAGTCTAACCATATGAATTTAGATACCAATCCTACGAAGACTTACACATGTGTTTAAGCACAAGAGAAGTTCGACTGATGCTAACGTGATTGCGCACATTAAGTTTAAAGCCTGTGCTTGAGCCTTTGTAAGACTGGCTTCAATTTCTGGAAGAAGCTTGATGTGATCTTGGAAGAGATCATATATGCCTGCTCTCTTGATTAAAGTCCTGATTTAGCTGTGATTTGCAGCTGTAGCTCATTTCTTTATAAGTAGCAAATTTATTAATCTGATTGTAAACATCTGTTGACTTGATTACTTACAGAAAGGTTACAAACCATCTAGTGTAACTTATTTTGCTACAGCTCTATACAAAATTCTGTAAGTATAGGCTGAAAAAATCCAACTGTCTTCAATACAATATGCAGATGGGGTGTATGTATTGACAAGTTAATAAAATAAAGTAATGATGTACATGCAGGGAGATTCAAATATGGAAATGGATATTTCCTGCTTCTTGACTTTGTATAAATTGTTGAATGTATTTGTTTAATGATGTATACAGAGCCTCCAGCCATAGCAACTAGATGCTGTTTTGTTACAAAAGTTTAAACTTAAATTACATTCACAGCCTACAATGGGCTTCGTTAAATGACCACCTCTGCTGCCAAGAATAGCATATGTTAATAGTCATGTTGTGAGACCATACCTATCTGTTGAAATTCTTTTCCATATCTGCCCTCCTATCTACCAGCAGATACAAGTACCATGATACGCCCTTGTGCACACAATATTGTTACATTGTAAATGACGTGTTACTTTTAATTTAAATATTTTGATGTGACCATGCTTTTAAGTTTGTGCGCACACAGCTGCATATACCTAAGTACTCGGAAACGAATGCTTGCGGTTGGCTGTGTTTCCAGAGGAAACATGGGTCTTTTTGTTTATTAAATCCTTATGGGCTGGTGAGCTGAGATAGCAATCCCAAGTTTGATTGACTGACCTTTCCACTGAAGGCACAAAAACTTCTGTTTTCAAGTTTTTCACTGCTCACATCTCATATAGTCATATTTTTCAATATATGTACCTATCTTTTTAATGAGGTGATATTTTTCATTGCCATTGTAACAGGGAAGTAATTTGCAAAAAAATCAAATGCCAAAATTTCCTCTTATAAATAGGTTACACTTACAATGGGTAATATGGGGCCAGAAGATGCCTAGTCTTAAGAACAAAAGAAGTGATTATACTAGTTCTATAGCACTTCAGTCAAGAAAGGGCCATTCATTTGTGTTGAGGATGACTTTGACCTGTAAAAATAAGTGTTTCACTCAGGGCCCAGGTGTCTGGTGCAGAGCTCACGCATATTACTTGAAACATTTCTGTTGAGACCTTAGAAACTATGGACAAAAACCTGAAATCCATGGGGTATCACTGAGACTAGGTTTTGTTTCTTAGAGGCAGTAGCATGCTGTGCTCAGATGTTTGTTAAGAAGGTGATATTAACTAAAAAGAAAACCAATAACCTTCTCTGGATGAATGATGCAGCCAATTTGTAAGTAGGAACTGATACCATTTGTGTAGGCTGGCTATCCTGTTTAGAACATTTTAGTGCCTCAATATATCTTTTTCAGAGATGAGTGCTCAAGGTTTAAATCATCCTTTCGTTGCTGATGTTCCTGTTTTTGTTTAGTGGGGCAAACAACTGAATCAACGTTGTATCAGAGAGTGAAAGGCTGTTGGTGAGCAAATGTGCCACAGGTGAGGAAGCCAACAACTACATCTGTCCTGTAGGAAGTTCTTCTGTCAGCCCTTGTCTATACAAACTGCAGGATGATATGGTGGGGAGTTTTGTCAGCATGTGTTTAGTGTAGGTGCAAAGCCAGCAGGTAGTAAAACCTCAAATAAGCTATGCAGGTCATCTGCAAATGAATGCCAATGACAGGTTTGGACCATGTCAAGCAGTCACACATTGGGAAAGAGTTTAAGTCAAGGTGTTTTAAGGGAACTCACTGTTTTAGAGAGCTGTAAGCAACATTATTTGCAGTATGTCTGAAACTTCTCCCCTTGTGAAGCCGCCTTGGGTAGCTCTTCTTCTGTGAATGTATATCATTGCATGATTTTAAAGTATGTTACCTCATCATCCTGCAGGGTGAGAAACGTGTGAAATGTTCCCTTGGAAAGCCAAGATTCTCCTTTTCTTAAAATGCCAATTTCTAGCACAAGCAGGTTTGGAAATGATGCTTAAAAATCTAACATTTTTTATGTACAAAAAAATTATCACTTTAAGATGAATTTTGCATGCTTGACTCATGGACATGTGCAATTGTGGGTAGAACTCCATTTTTGTTGAGAATAATTTTTTTTAAAGGCAAATTTAATGTGACTGACTATTGCCTATTTGGAATGTTACACTTAGTCGTATGGATATTAGTTGTATATAGGAGACAGATATTCCTAAAGACCTGGTTAACACATGGTTGTGCAAGTTAATATTGCCATGTATGTGACATCGGGTATGCAAATATCACTTGTTCATGAGTATGAATAGAAGGGTGAAGAATAATCCAGCTGATTTCTTGCTAGGTCTGAACATCAGGATATCTCGTGACTAAAGTTCTATGAAAAAAATGGAGTTGAGGGTAATTAGGTACAGCAGAGAGATGAAAAATATAAAGATCTAATATCACATAACACTGAATGTGAGATCTATTGGGCTGTGGAAGAGTCCCTGAAAGAAGCCTAACTATTAAGTTCCATTTTCATCTAGACTGGGCAAAGCGCTGAAAATACCCAGAAGTGAATGATACTGTGTTGGCAGGGAGACGGGGAGATGATCTAACACACCTCACCTACCTCTTCTTTCTGTAACTCTGTATACTCAGTATAAGGTATTCTTTATATGCAAATGCAGCAGATGGTATAAACTGTATTGAATAAATAATGCCGTGATGTTGTGGGGATTTTGTGTTACTGTTGTTGTATCTGGGACCTTAAAATGCTTTACGCTGAGCTAACATGTAATCACTGATATATAAGCACCCTAGTATCACAGCTGCTGGCATCACTCTCACAGCAATTTTTATTAATTTATCTGTTTAGATTTATTGCATTTATCAATTATTCCTGACAATTAACAATAGATAAGCAAATGCATGGAACACAAATCCATTAGAAAAGTAGGTTGCTTGTTTTCCCCACTCCCCACCCCCCCAAACAAGTCGTTAAGGAAAGCAGGTACTCCACGGTTCCTTTTATTTATATGGATACCATGTAAAAAATAACCACAGGAATTTTCATTGGCTGTCAGAGTGCATACATTCCTGCTCCGCCTTGACAGCAGCATCATTACTTACCCACTCATATCTGTCCCAGGAAAACCCTGAAAAAGCTGATGATTCTTCTCAGGCCAACGGAGAGGATGACCATGTGTTCAAGAAGAATGAGAGGATGGATAAGGAGAGAAGGACGAGTTGCAGTGGCAGGTTTCCCTCACTTGACATTTCTGGTTCAGAAACTTCCTTTCTGAACAAAAAGCGTGGTGGGGTGGGAAGGATATGACATGAGCCTTGGGCTCTTAGATGACAGTAACTGTTGCACGTAGGACTTGAAGCTCCTTCAGCAGCATCATTTGTTCACCTCGGTGTATATAGGAATGTTTATCCCCTGACCATGCAGATGAGGGAGTAGTTTGGATCCAGCTGCATCCTGCCCAGGCAGCAGTCTGGGTTTCCTTATATTGAACTCAAAGTAATAATAGCAACATAAAAAAGTATGAGGCTGCTGCACGCAGTGGCCTAGTGCTCCCAGTGTGTAGTTGAGATATGGCCAGAACATGTCCCTGGACTTTAATAATGGGTAAGGCTATTATTGATACTGATTTCTTGCTGTAAGTTCTGGCTTAAGCAGTGTACGGCAAACAACCTGAGCATGCTTTTTTTCTGTGACACCAACTCCCTTATGCTACTTGCTTTCTTTGCACACTGCTTTGTAAGGGATTCTAAAGCATGAAAATTGAAATTGAAAACCACACAGCACTTACACTTTCTTGTGTAGTTCATGAATCCCAGTGGCTCTTTTTCAGATCTATCATTTTCCCAGTAGCAGAACTTCACACATACTTTGAACTTGATGCTTCAGCCACTAAGTCTGAGCTGTGAATTTTGGACTTCTGGATTAATTAGCCTTGTATCACAGATTTTAAATTCTGCCTAGATTGTCCCATGGTTGCTCAAGTCTCTTTCTGTCTGTGACTCTGTAGCCATGGTTCCCTAACCTTTGCTCCACCATAGGAGCACTGTTCCATACACCAGGAGAACAGGCATGGTTTGAATTCATGCCTTCTGTAAATTCAGGTGTTTTGATCAGCCTTCTGTGCACCAGAATTTTTTGAAAGATGAGTTGCCTAGGGGCAGCCACTGTTTTACTTGTATCTCTCAGACAAGGAAGTAAGTTCCCCACCACCACCCTCCTCCTTCCAAATCTGAGATTTTTCCTTTTTTTTGAATTACAGTTGGATGAGTTACGTTTTTATGTTTCCTGTTTGGACAGACTTATATTTTTATTTCTGTGCAATGTTATTAGTTTTGGCCCTCCAGTGAATGACATTTCCATCACTAGCTTCTCCCCTTCCTTTTACTCTACAGAAGTAAATTAGACTTGCCCCCGAGAACTTTCTGAGACAGAGGTAATCTTTGGGTGTATTTTGAACTGATGTTCTTGTATCTCATGGAAGGCCTTAGTTATGACAGCAAAACATATAGTGAATAAATATGCTTTTAGGTTTGTAAGTGGATGTCAAGGAAAGCAACTAAGAAACAAAATGAGCCATGCTGGCACTGTCCCTTTCACTTCCACTGGAAGTCGAGGCATCAGAGAGGGAGAGTCTGGGTAGCAGAAAAGAGAGCTGAGCCTCTGTAAAGGCTTGCATCTGTGATTACAGCTTGCGAAGGAAAACTGATGCCTGTACATTAATCTGAATTATCACAGTCAGTTTTCCTTTTGTAACCAGCTCAGTCACAGCATCACGATCTCTTTCTTGAACAGGAGGTGAATTGAGCCCAGCATGGTGACAACACTAGGAAACCTAGAGAAGGAGGAAATAAAATTAACTGATACTAGACAGTTCAGAAACAGAATAGACTCTGAGACCTGACACAACTTTCTTTTAATCTAATTATTAACCTCATAATCCTGCTTTCCTTCAGTACTCCCAAGTTTTTCTCTTTTTCTCAAACAAAATTCTCTGCATCTTTTAAGTGTCTCTGCTATGTCAGTTTCTCCTAGCAATTTATACTTACTTTCCTCTTTGTGGGAGGAATTTATTTTAAAGTCCTATCAGTAACTTTCTAACTTTAAAATAATAGCCTTATTTTTTAGCCCAAATATTAATTTTAAAAGCCCATCCGATTGCTTATCATGCTTCGTAACACTCTTAGAAATGTCTAATTTGACCTTCTGTAGACTTTTTTCCTCATGGTGTTATAAGCGATACTGCTTGCTTCCAAAACTCTTGTTCACACACAGAAATAAACTGATTGGGACTGAATCAATACTCATTAAAATCCAATTATTCTGTTGGGCTTTGGGTCAGACTTTCACAGAATCAGAATCACAGAATGGTGGGGGTTACAAGGGCCCTCTGGAGGTCATACAGTCCAACGCCCCTGCTAAAGCAGGTGCCACTAGAGCAGGGTGCACAGGAACACGTCCAGGTGGGTTTTGAATATCTCCAGAGAAGGAGAATCCACAGCCTCCCCGGGCAGCCTGTGCCAGTGCTCTGTCGCCCTCACAGTAAAGAAGTTCTTCCTCATGTTCAGGTGGAACTGCCTGTGCTCCAGTTTGTGCCCATTGCCCCTTGTCCTGTCGCTGGGCACCACTGAAAAGAGCCTGGCCCCATCCTCTTGACACCCGCCCTTTAGATATTGATGAGCATTGATCAGATCCCCTCTCAGTCTTCTCTTCAGTGAGTAGTAGTCTGTCAGTTTTTACTCTTCCCTCCCTCTCCCTCTATTTCATACCCTTGACAGAAGAGCAAAATACCATGACGAGGGGTCCGTACAGTCTATGCCGCACTCAGTATTTCAGACGTAGTTTGACAATTTTCTTGTATAAGACCTTGTCTTCTCTTGTTTTGTTTATTTGAAAATCTCTGGTATTGTAGGGAAATGTTTTGTTTTGCTTTTGCAGTCAGATTTTCAATGGTTCCTCCACAGCGACTCAGAAATCCTGTTTTCCTGTCATGTCTCTGAATGGTGTGTTGTGTTCAGCACGTATTCCCTTGATGGATTAGCAGTTCCCAGACTCTGGGATAAGCATAATAACAGAGATTTGGAGGGGTTTCAGAAGCATCCAAAGGTTTGTGAGAGGACAGAAGAATATTTGACAGTGCAGAGACTGAAGACACTCATTGTATTTTGGTTTTGTTTTTCTAGTGTTTTTTTTTTTTTTTTTTAATCTGCCAAGCACTCAGTGGTTGGTCCAGATCTTTCTCCAAAATAACACAGGGAACAAAGCTTTTGCCATTCCCGCATGAATATGTAGTTGTCTACTATTTTGTTTCTAAGGAAATGTGGGAAGCTAGCTATCACCAGAGTAGCAACTAGATTTGTTGGACAATTATGCTACATGGCTGAACTTAGGTGCTGAAGGCGCATTGCAGTGAGAAAAGTAGCAGATCCCCAATTCTTTCTCACTCAGTGGAAGGTAGAAATACTTACTTCCACTTTCAGAAATGCTTGTTTTCATTTTGTCTTTCTGTCTGGGAGAATGCTGTGGTCTCCTGTTTTTGCTTTAGGTGGACACCCACCATAAACTTATTCGGTGTCAGGTCTGTGGTAGCTGCTGTGGCATACCCAGTCCCACGTGCGTGGGAGGCTTCGCAGGATCTCAAAATCACAGAATGGTAGGGGTTGGAACCAGTAGGTTCCCTTCATCGCAGGGCTGGTGGATAACTCTTGGCTGCATACATACACATTTTGCTTTGCTTTTGCTTTTGTTTTTGTCAGTGTCCTGAGGTATTGTGCTGACAGCCGACCCCCTCCTGCAGTGGTGAGCGAGCTTCTCAGCAGCATCTGCAGTTGGAACTGTTTGAGTTGGTTGCAAATATTTTCTGCTGACATGAGCCAAGGGAGTTTGGAAAGCACAGAAAAGTACTTGCAAACTGAGCACATAACACAGGTGGTTGGGATTTTGCAGAGATCTGGAGCTGGATTTTTAAAGGCACTTGGCACATCTCATGCCTAAAGGGATTTTCCGAACCAACTTGAAGTAACAGAAACAGGCCATTTGTTTTACCTATGGTTTTCTAATCAGCTAGCTGACTAGACTCTCTCTGCAGAGGGATAAGAACTTCCAGTTTTCATCCCATGCAAAAATAGATGCCGAAGGGAAATGGGTTAGACCAGTCTATCTCATCCCTCTGTGTGAAGAAAGTAAGAGATTGATTTGCAAAAAGCCCACTTGTATTCCTACCATCAAGACAAAACCATGGGATCATGTAATAGTGTAATTTGGAGATTACGGGACGGCTAAGGTAGTTAAAATATGTTTGGTCCCCTGTCCCACTCATATTGCTTATCAAGCAAAATACTTACTGCCATGCCTAATAACTCTGAACAGATCAGGTTGAAGGAAAATGCAAATCAGGTAAGTAAAAATTGTATGTTCTTTCTGGGTTGGATCATAAAATTGTTTCAGACATAAAGCAGCCACATTTCTTTAAGATATCATATACTCCTGTTACATTTTGTGAAAAAATATTTTGCTTTTTTATGTCACAATGACATTTCATATCAAACATTATTTATTTCTAAGTGATTGAACCAGCAAATAGAGTATAAATGTTTCACAGAGAACTGTAACACAGTTATAGACTACTTTTTTGAGCTACTTACAGTAGCTTTGCAGGATGGTAACTATTTTTATGTGTTTATGGTGGTCTCACTAATCTGAACACTTTCCATGAATTTATTTCAAATACAAGCAAAAGGTGTTCGTGCTACATCTATACTGGTAAATAGCGTTAGAAATCTTTCTGGCCATGGTTTTGGCTCATGCTGAGTAATACTTTCCTGCACTGCTCTTGGGGACGATTCCTGAAGGGCACTGCTCATTCCCTGTGGGCAGCGTGGATACGGCCACCCTGTTGCAGAGAGTAGTAGGGTTTGAGTTTAATTGCTCTCACCTGGGCTGTGCGGTGCAGGTTGACCACAGTGCCAGCGAGCGCACTAGCGAACGTTTGATTTGCTGACGGAGCTGTGTTAACAAGCAGTAAGAGGTAACACAAGGAAGAAAGCAGAGAAAGCCTACCACCCCAAACTTATATTCGTGCTTGTAAGAACATAGGTTAATCTGGTAACAAGATTGTGTACCTAACTCAGCCACAGTGAAAGTAAACAGGTTTCGTACTCATTCCATGGCAAGAAGTGGGATTTATTTGTTCATTTTAACTTGATGAAATGCAGAGAGACAGTTTAGACACCTGTATCCAAAGCTGTCCTGCATGAAAACTTCTCCTTAGGGTTAGTGCCTTGGACTCTGAAAGCCCCTTCGTTCTGCAGAGTCATATTCTTCAGTTCCAGTAGTTTTGTGAGGGGACAGGGTTCAAGTCTGTCTAAATAGGCTTTGGCTGTGATTCCTTCTTTCTCTTACATCCACATGGAATATTTGCTATGCTGTTTAATCTTGGCCCAGTAGTTCCGATATATATTTTATTTTGTTTTAATTTTCTCCTCATTTTAAATTCTCCAGCATCTTCAATTAAGCTCCACTTGGCTGGCAGTCTTAAAGAATGATCTCATTCATGTGCCAGGCAGACAGGGTCTCTCCCAAGTCCACCCAGCGCAAGTAATGACTTCCACTTTCAGACAACAAATCGAACTCTTTAACTTGCTACTGTACATATCCTTCAAGAGCAATTACTGAGCTAAACATATTCTTATTCCTTCTAGGTGGCTTAGAGAAAGGAGGCAAAGGAGATGAAAACCGATTTGGGGCAAGAACAAAAATACATATTTATGTACACACGCATAGGTGGGTGAAAAGTACTTCTAACTTAACAGACTTGTTTTTATTAATTGCGTAAAGAAAAACTCTGTGTGGGTTAATGGGGAGTAGTAGAGGAGGAAGGATGGTGACTGCATTGAAACTTTCCCTGCTGGGAGCAGCCCCTGTCTCTGGGTCTCTTCCATGCTTGTGTCCTCTGAGCCTGAAGCAGCTCTCTTCTCATCTGTTAGCCTTCCTCAGCCGTTTTCGCTCCACTTTTGTGCAGGTTCATGGTTACACAAATGTGCTCTGTCCAAAAGGCATTAGGTAAATAAACGTATGACTCTCTTTGATGGGTGCTATATTCTGAACTTATTCAGATGGCAGGGTTAAGGCTTTCGGTTTGGGTGCTGGTTTAGCACCAAAGATTATCTGCCTTGAGTACACCTGTAAAATCCCTGGAGTTACTCTGAGATTAAATACCGTGCATTTGAGTCAGAATATGTCTTCTAGCAGCAAAGGAAAATGAAAGGAAATCTTGTTTTAGTGTTAATTAGGGTTAAAATGGTATATAACCCTTTGTCCTACTTTGACAACACTGTTTTGAAAATACAGCCTCCGACCCATGACCGTTACACACGCATTTTTTCTTTCTTTACAGAAGACTGCTTTTATTTTTTTGAGAATCTGTAAAAACATGAGACTTGTTTTGAGCTCTGTGATGCTGGTCTGCCTCTTTCTTAAATCTGTTTGAATGTAATCAGAAGAAAGGCCTTGGGTCCTTTGGTTCAAATTGAATTTGAAACTGAAGAGCAAAAGCATATATTTGTTCTTTGATCTTAGACATGCATCTTCCAACCACCTTTTCCATTTACTGCATCATTTGATTTAAAGTCATGCTTTTTTTTCTTGGAAAGTTCACTGAGCCAATTGCATGGCTTTCACAGTGATGGGCATTTACTTCGCAATTAGTCCCCTTGAGCCAGCAAGACTATTTGCCCGAGAGCCCTCATTGCTGTGAAAAACACCCAACCACCCAACACAAAACAATGAGGATCACAATCTGGCCTTTTGCAATTAGCACAACACTGTCAGGGTTTCACTTTCCTGCTTAAATCCTGTAATGAGCCAGCCATCGGAAGAGGAGGTAAATAAAGCTGTCATCCCTATTGACAGTAATACAATATCACTGCTCATTTTTTTCCCCAAAGTTAGAATTGCAGAATTAGCGTGGCACATGGTGTTCTCGCCTCTCCAGCAAAACACTTACCAGCTGCAGTCTTTTAAAGTCTCCTATCATTTTGTTAGCGCAATGACTGCCTACGTGAGCAAAAAAACATGGAAACTGCATCCTACCACAGTTGACAAGATTTTTTATTTTCATGATTACTTCTCTGCCTTTTTTTATTTTGCCTGCAGGCAAAGGTTGGCATACATGTCAAGAGAACATTCTCCAGCTGGGGCCTGCAGTATAGAGAATTGTATACTCCAGAGGGCTCATGGGACCTTAGGCAGATTATTATGGTAATATTGGAGACTGCTGTCCTTTCCCTCCCACAGCTGGGCCGCCTCTCTCATTGTAAGTATTGAAGCAATATGTTTTGCAAATTATACATTGGGAACAACAGGGACTTGGGAAAGTGAGGGAGAAAGAGAAACATGGCAAAATGTTGCCTTTAATATGATATTTTTCTTGTTCATCAAGCAAAAATAAATTAAAGCTTTAATTTTTTTTAATTAAATGAGGATCATATATTGGGAAAAACCGGCTATAATAGTAAAAAACTTAATATTGATTTTATTGAGTGAGAGTTTTAAGAAAATATGGTTTATTATAGGGAAATTTCACACAGTAACCTGATGCAAGAGAACTGGAGTAAGATTACATAATAGCTTTTATTACAGATTTCAAAAATCCTTTTGAGTCCAATGAAGCTGGATTAACAAAAACTGCACAAAAAAAATATCATTTTAATTAGTGCTAATGTGATCTCGTCATGGTCCAGCTGTTTCACACAGGATGAAAATCTGTGTTGCTTTATTAGCAATTCACCCTCCAAAATAATGTCACTTCTGATTTTTAACATTTCTTATTGATGTATATTTTAATAAAATAGCCAAGTGATTTGGTGAGTACTGTTGTAAGGAAACTGAGGGGTTTTTTGATTGCTTGTTTTTAAATAAAGAGAGAGCAAATAAGGTTTCATAGCATTACCAGTGGGTAAAGAAGTATTTCATTTTTTGACCTTTTTCAGAAACATTAACATAAAAGTCAGATTAAGATTTATACGGTGGTATTTTAAAGGTTATTTTATATTTATAAAACTAAGAAGGAAAGTAAATATTACTAACTTGGTAATAAGTTGAAACGATGGCTTACATGGGCTGATACTTCTCCATGAAGACTTGGTTTTATCTGCTTTTTAGTAAGCATGGGCTTCAAATCACAGTCTTTAACCAATATTCCACTATTCTTTTAGCCAACAGTAATTTTAAATTTAGATCTCCATTCGTTTTTGACAGGACTGTTTCACAACTCGATTCCATTTGGAGCTAAACTTCAATTTTAATCTAAATTAATTTCAAGTTACTGAAACTTACTGCTTCATTTATACATGAAACTGTAGTATATTGCCTTAGTCACCTGCCGGAATTCTACATTAAAAATAAGCAAATGTAGAAAATCTCAGTGCTCAGAACTCAATTTTCTTCTCCATTATTTTCATATACTTTAATACAGTAGAGATTCCTTGCATGTACCATTGTAGAAAAAGACATTTATTTTTAATAACTTTATTCCTTTTCCCCTATGTTACTTAAAAGATTTCATTATGCGCTATTGGTGCTGTACTAGTATATTTATCAGCTCTGTAATGTAGCTCAGACTTTGTTAATGTATTCCAGGATGATGACCAGTGCTTGTGCTATTTCTTAAACATTGTATGGTTTCTTTTCCAATTCTTAGATAGTGATTTTATAGTAAACACTTAGTACATGGAAACAGTTTGCAATCTGATGGCAATTGTTGTAAATTAAAGTGGGATTGATCTATGCCACGTAGTGGATTTTTAACTGTCATTTTCAGTTGTAATAATACAAGAGGTTGCTAAAGAAAACAATACAAGAAGTGTATTTATTGCACTGTATTGGTCGATTGCCTTGTAAAGTCTTAAAATGCCTCTGATGATGCCGTGATGGTATTTCTCTCCATCTCTCCTCTGTGGTCTAAAACAGTATTAGAGAAGCCACCCTTTGTAAAGAGGAGAGAGGCCCCAAATGAGAATGAGTTGGTTCCATGTGTCTCCATGAAGCCAGACATTTGCTACTCCTGAGCTGATGCGAAGACTTGTATTTCACATTTAATGCAAGGCTGCACACAGCAAGATGAGGTGAAAAGAAAGCAGTAAGGGTAAAGGGTGTTGTTTTGCGAGATACAGAGGCTAGAGCAGTGATGCATTTTCTCTCTTTAGTTCTCCTGAAAATCAGTGAACTCCCAAGCCTGACCTACCTTCCTCTTCCTACCCGGAATTCCTCCTTCCAGGCATCCCATATTGGCTTTCATCTTTCTGAATTATGATAACTCATTGTTTGAGGTAGATTGACCCTTCAAGTCACAGCATTCTCTATTTTCATCATTATCCTGGTGTCAGGTAGTTTTACCCAATGTTCTTGAGGTTCCTCACCTGCTTTCAACAGCTGTTCTTGCTTACAGCATTGCTAATGACAGACCGCATTTTGCAACCCAGCATGCACCGTTTGCCTAATACTTACCTTCCTAACCCAGAATTTGTCTGCATTTGTCACGTGTGGGTGAAGTGTGACATTTAGAAAGACAACCCAATCTATCTGGCTTATTCCTATCTTGTCTACAATGAAAAATCCCAGTGGAATGAAGAACAGTCGAAGAAATTCTGCATTCCTCCCTTGGGGCTAGTGTCTAAGGCTAAATCTACACTTCCTGCTGAATCTGCCTTAGGGAGTGATCCTTAGCCCATGGGAAAAGTGATGCACGCTTACTTGTTCATATTTTTTAGTGTAGCAGGACAGTGCAGGGTTGAGGGAGTAAATTTTGGATCAGTCTGGTCTTGACTGTCTTTTAGCAGTGGTCCCCGCAGTGAACTAGCCCCCAAACTCCACTCGATTTGTGTTCTGAAGAGTGTTAGATGGTTTGTTTCTAAAGAGGTCCCAGGAGCAAAGCAGCATTTTTGCAGCATGGAGGCTCAGAGGACCCAGGATGCTGGAGTGAACGGGAGAGGTCAGTTATCTGGCTGTGTAGGTGTGCTGTAATACTGCAGCATTTCCTCCTGTGAAATCATGACAGCAAAAGAGAAGCTACCAGGAGGAATCTTCCAAGCAGTGGTACTATTTGTGAGTGCCCACACCNGTGGGGGCTCAGAGGACTCAGGATGCTGGAGTGAACGGGAGAGCTCAGTTATCTGGCTGTGTAGGTGTGCTGTAATACTGCAGCATTTCCTCCTGTGAAATCATGACAGCAAAAGAGAAGCTACCAGGAGGAATCTTCCAAGCAGTGGTACTATTTGTGAGTGCCCACACCAGCTACACTGCCTTGTTATGAAAGGTATCAGCGGATGACACTGTTAAATGTCACAGAATCATAGAATGGTTTAGGTTGGAAGGGACCTTAAAGATCATCTAGTTCCAACCACCCTGCCATGGGCAGGGACACCTTCCACTAGACCAGGTTGCTCAAAGCCCCATCCAACCTGGCCGTGAACACTTCCAGGGAAGTGGCATCCACAGCTTCTCTGGGCAACCTGTTCCAGTGCCTCACCACCCTCATCATAAAGAATTTCTTCCTAATATCTAATTTAAATGTATTCTCTTTCAGTTTAAAACTGTTACCTGTTGTCCTATCACTGCATGCCCTTGTAAAATTTCCCTCTGCAGCTCTCTTGTAGTCACCCTTCAGGTACTGCAAGGCTGCTGTAAGGTCTTCCAAGAGCCTTCTGTTCTCTAGGCTGCACAACCCCAACTCTCAGCCTGTCTTCATAGGAGAGGTTCTCGACCCCCTGATCATCTTCTGGCCCTCCTCTGGACTCGCTCCAACAGATCCTTCTTACGTTGGGGGCCCCCAAGCTGAACACAGTACTCCAGGTGGGGTCTCACAAGAAGAAGAGGGGGAGAATCACCTCCCTCGAGCTGTTGGCCATGCTTCTTTTGATGCAGCCCAGGATACGGTTGGCCTTCTGGGCTGCAAGTGTACATTGCTGGCTCATGTTGAGCTTCTCATCAACCAACACCCCCAAGTCCTTTTTCTCAGAGCTGCTCTCAATCTATTCTCCACCCAGCCTGTATCTGTGCTTGAGATTGCCCCCACCCATGTGCAGGACCTTGCACTTGTCATCTGTTAGGTTTCTTTTCTTAGCAGGTGAGAAGCACTTGGCTCCTGAGATGTCTTGCCAGCTTGTGGCCCTGGAAACTTTCTGTTCATAAGCAGCCTTATCAAAGTAAGATAAGGCTGATAAGCAAGGTATCTGTGCACTAACAGATACATTTATGCTGATAAAATTATTGAGCACAGTTTTTACCAAAACTGGCCTTCGGTATTGTTTTGATATTTTTGANATCACTGCATGCCCTTGTAAAATTTCCCTCTGCAGCTCTCTTGTAGTCACCCTTCAGGTACTGCAAGGCTGCTGTAAGGTCTTCCAAGAGCCTTCTGTTCTCTAGGCTGCACAACCCCAACTCTCAGCCTGTCTTCATAGGAGAGGTTCTCGACCCCCTGATCATCTTCTGGCCCTCCTCTGGACTCGCTCCAACAGATCCTTCTTACGTTGGGGGCCCCCAAGCTGAACACAGTACTCCAGGTGGGGTCTCACAAGAAGAAGAGGGGGAGAATCACCTCCCTCGAGCTGTTGGCCATGCTTCTTTTGATGCAGCCCAGGATACGGTTGGCCTTCTGGGCTGCAAGTGTACATTGCTGGCTCATGTTGAGCTTCTCATCAACCAACACCCCCAAGTCCTTTTTCTCAGAGCTGCTCTCAATCTATTCTCCACCCAGCCTGTATCTGTGCTTGAGATTGCCCCCACCCATGTGCAGGACCTTGCACTTGTCATCTGTTAGGTTTCTTTTCTTAGCAGGTGAGAAGCACTTGGCTCCTGAGATGTCTTGCCAGCTTGTGGCCCTGGAAACTTTCTGTTCATAAGCAGCCTTATCAAAGTAAGATAAGGCTGATAAGCAAGGTATCTGTGCACTAACAGATACATTTATGCTGATAAAATTATTGAGCACAGTTTTTACCAAAACTGGCCTTCGGTATTGTTTTGATATTTTTGATGGAGAGTTTGCCTCCATCCTGGGGAAGCATGACATGTCACAGGGGGGCCATGTCCACATTTGTAATACAGGGGTTAAAGCAAGAGTTGTTTATATCTTTCCTCAGCTGGAAAAATAGTTCGAAAGACCCTGTAGTCTTGGAGCCTGTTGGCAGGCAGCTATCACAAGAAGGAACTTTGAATATTCATGTGGGTGTGCTCTTGAAGATCTTAATGGGGCAGAGTGGGCATGATTCAGGTTCAGATTCTGAATAAATAGGTCTTGATTCCTTTGTCCTAAATATAGTGTTTAAGGACATTTGAAAAGCCCTGGGCAATCTAGCTGTTCTGCCTGGCCTTCCGTCACTGGTCCAGGAGGGTTCAGGTTTCCCACAGGTCTCGAGTCAGCTCTGCCAATGACATCCAGATATCTCAGGTGTTCTGCAACATCTCAAATGGCACTAAAAGCCTATGTCAAGGCACTAATTGAGACCCTGCATTTGGAGATGGGATTCATCTTCAAAGTGGACACCTAAGTGTGAGTGTCTAAATAGGGTTATATGCCTAGCTGTGAGGTAGATGTTACGACATCTTTAGCCAATAGAGACTGTTAAGTTAATACAGCCAGTGAAGCCTGCGAAGCTACCTAGCTTGCCCTAACCTACATTTGGTAAGCTAATAGCTCTCTAGGTTCCACTGGGATGGATTTGGGCAGACTATGGCGACAGCTTAGGCACCTAGGGTGGGATTCAGTGGCCATCTGAGATATCCTAGAGTATCCCACGTGGCCTAAATGAGGGAACTGAAATCTCAGAAGTCTCATTTCATATCTGGTCAGTCCTGTGCTGGTGTCTCAAATGACACTATGTACTTAGGCTTGAGCAATTAAATCCTGCCCCTTATAGATACTCTTACAGATATGTTTATTTAGTCTGGAGCTGATAGCAACCCTCTTGACTTTACCTCTGCTCATATTTTTGGTGTTCTTTCTGGTTTCTAGAACTTTTGCGCTTGTGGCTTCTACGTCATGCTGGCTATAGTCTTTTGTTTATCTTCTCTTACAGCTCCAGCAGATCCAGTGCTGGGTTTTTTCATACTCTTCTTACAAATCACAGAATCACAGAATGGTAGGTGTTGGAAAGGACCTCTATATGGTCACAGACCATTTAGCTCTTATCAACTGAAAAACAAGGAATCCTTCACGTGACCATCAGTAGCCACCTGTGACTTGTAGTGTTTTAGCCAATTTGGAGGAAAGTTACGGTATCTTCTCTTTCTCTTGAAAAGCAAATCAGATTAATAGGTGGGAGGGCATATGGGACAAAACTGTTCCTTGATCTTGTTTTTCTCCCTTTTGTAATGATTACTTTTCAGCTTTCCTAGTGAAAGAGTGAAAGTCAGCATTTTGTGAATTTGTCCTTTCAAAAATACACCCTTAAGCACACTTAAAATGGATTTTTCCCTCTTCATGATATGGGTGATAGACAACAATTGTACACAAGCAATGCATGGCCTGTAAGCAGCAAGCATTTTTGAGTAAATTACCAAATGGTTATTAAGCACACTTGTTGGATATAATACAAGGGACTTTGATATCGTCAAAGGTTACGTTAAAAAAGCAAAATGGAAATAATTAATTTAAGTATGATATTAAATTACGTTGGGGAGTGAAGGAAATTCTGCAAATTTCTACAGACCCCATGATTTAAACATATTGAGAAATTAATTGGTGTGTAACTCTTCCTTTTGTCAAAGTGTCAGGACTTAACACATATAGAATGAGTAATCTCTCTGCATAATACCAAAGTCCTGATTTGTATTTTCATCCAGGATTTAAGTGGTGAAACCCTGACTCTCTTCAGGTGAACAGGATCTTTCTTTCAGGTATTTGGCTCAGAGACAGAGCTTGGTGAATCCCCTGGAGAATTGCACTAAGCAGTGAAGGATACACATCCCTTTCTGCTAGTGGTGTCCAATGCATGTTCAGTATTTGTTGCAACCATGTTCTCCCTTGGATCCCTTTGTCTTTAGAGGCAACCAGGCCCTGGCCAGCCTGGTATGATGGGGAAGACTCATCATAATACACTTGCTTGCCTACATAGTGAAGGGCGAGTATTACAACAGATGTGTCAGACATTGTCCTAAAAATGAGTGACATAAATGTCAAGAAGTTTCATTGTTGCTGTCATATGTTTGAGCTCCAGTCTTCTTGCATACATGAACACAGATAAGTCTTGCTTTCAGTAGTCTTTCCTTACAAGGGAAGGATGGTTTAACATCCATTCCTTTCTTTTATTCAATGACTTTAAATAACATACTGGTATTAGTTTTGTACTGTACTATTTTCCTTCAATTCTCCAGGTTTTGGTGGGGAATACATACATTTTTTTTTACTGTGATATTTTCGGTCTTCTACAGCTGAAGTACTGTGGAATGACTCTGTGCCTCTGACCTTTTAATCTCTTATGAAATTAGAGGTATTTATTTCACTTGTAAGCATGAGAGTAGCTGGAGGTACACAAAATCTTCAACACCAGACGTTGAGATGTCATCATCATCAAAATTTGAAGGGACACTGTATGTAACTTCTGTGAGTTGTTACGCATTGCATCGATCACTTCATTAAGAAGACACAGGAGCCAATGCATAATGGACAGTTATGGCAGAACCATTTGTTCTGGAGCAGGATTATCTTTCCTGTCCACATTAGCTTTGTGCTAAATTTATTTTTATTTCAATTTCCAAATTCTGTTTCACTCAAACAAAGGTAATGGAGAGCTTGAAAGCCACTCTCCCGTAGGTAGTTTTCATTAGGAGGTTAGCAAGAACTTCCACTAAGAAACTTCTTCCGTTGTCAGGTGGACTTTTCCTCTGAAATCTGCTTTAGTTCCCAAAGTTTGTGAAGGTCTCTGTAAGAAAACTCTGTAAGGTCACTATCTTCTGATATGATTCACAGCCTTACTCATTTAGAATAATGATATTAGATTGAGGATGCTCTGTCTTGTATTTGAAGGCAAGTTATTGGTATAATCTAAGGTGTGTTATGCAGTTAAATTTATTAACAGTATTTCTTATGTGTTTCTGTATATTGTGATGAGATTTCCAGCTATTTTTACGTGCATAGTTGTTCAGACAAAAAGGACAAGTAGAGTTCATCTAATCTGGTTATAGGGGAAAAATATTAAAAATCTTATTCAGAGTTTAAGAAATCTTAATTTAGAAAAAAACCAACCAAACAGCAACTTGAACCCATTTGATGGATGTTGCCTTCTGGTAGGATGTGGCTCCACACTTTTTACCTTCCAGTCCCCAATGAAGGAATTGGTCATTTTTGTTTATTTATGTTGGTTTATTTGAGTAATTATATTTAAAATGTAGATCTGGCAGTTTTTGTTACCCTTCTGCATTTTGAAAGTGGATACTAGTAGCCTGTCTTCTTCAACCAATAGTCTATATTAAGGAATTCATCAACAAATATGAAGACATACTAAATTAAATAAGAAAATGCGCTGTTGGTAATTTGTGTGAATTTGTTGTATATAGACTGGAGCCTCCATGGGAATACAGACGAGGGATTTTCAGTATGGTAAAATGGCTGGAAACTGCTGCTTTAGAAAACTACATTCTCTAGAAATTAATCTTTAAATTAAAGACAGGCCCATCTGTGTGCACCACTAAATTGGAACTGGGAGATATAACTCAAGGGTAGACCTCATGATACTCCTTCTCTAAAGTGTAAATTTCACTTGTTTCCACATTGTGAAAACAATATTTTGAACATTAAGGGAAAAAAGTACTTTGTTGCATTGAAAGTTGAAAACTTCACAAAATACTAAATAAAACAGAAGTCAAATAGTGTGTTTGGAGACTTTAGTAACTTTAATGTTCCATCTGCCTTATTTTAGGTAATATTTGGGATAAAATATATGCTAATTCTAATAGACTTATCCATAGGAAAATACTTAAAATTGCATTAGTAGATAAATAAGTGAATAGTCACTTACTATAAATCTGTATTCCTGGACAAAGTTAATTTCCGAAGACTTTTCATCTCAGTCACCTTGGACATCTACATTAGTAAGGAATGAATATCCTTTGAAGGTGCCTGTATTTCTCTGCTGATAACAGACCAGAGCCTGGGAAAGCAATTTAGACTGAATGCGTGTTTTAGATGAGATTAATTCTAGTGTACTACTAAGGGCTCAAGTTGATCATCCACAGATAGGTGCCTAACAACATCTTAAATACTCTAAAGTATCTCAAACATGTCCATGTGGCAGGCAGATACGATAGAAGAGTTATGGGAGACCAGTGACCTTCTATAGTAGTAGCAGAAGTACAAGTAGGATTCCCTGGGGCATCTCAAATGGCTTTAGGTGCTCATGGAAAGTAACTGAATCAAACCAAAGGGATTGTTTCCATTTTAATAATGTAAACTGATGACTGTCCATCCCCTGAAGTCTTGAACAAACAGAGGTACTTTCTGAAATTCTGAGACTGCCAGTATTGTGGCTCACTGTTTTTTCAAGTTACTGCTCTATCGCATGCAATAATACAGATTGTGTATTTAGGCTTCCTATAGGTGATTCTAAATGTGGTGGTTAAATAGTCTGTATTGTCCTGTGCTTGTGCCAGCAGCAATGACTCTAATGTCTGTGTTCATTCTTATGGACAATGCTCTTACCTGTCAGTTTGCAACCCAACCAACACAATAGTATGGTATAACAGCACTACAACTCCTCTGTAAGGTTGTGGAGCACATCTGAGTAAGAACTTGTTTAGAAGCCTGTGAGTTTTAGGCCCAGTGGGCAATGAAGCATCCTATGGCCACTTGCTCACTTCTCCCTCCCCGGTGGGATGAGAAAATGTAATGAAACCTGGTGGGTCGAGACAAGGACAGGGAGGGTTCACTCAGCAGTTATGGTCACGCCAAAACAAGACTCAGCTTGGGGAAAAATTTCAATTTTATTGGTCGTCAATGAGAACAGAGTAGGATAATGAGATGTGAAAGACAAATCTCAAAACCAAACCCCTTCCCCCACACCTCCCTCCTTCCCGGGCTTGAGTCCTGTCACTCCCGATGTCTCTCAGTCTTCCCCCTCAGCGGTGCCGGGGGACAGGGAATGGGGGGTGCAGTCAGTTCACTGGAGATTGTCTCTGCTGCTCCTTCCTCCTCAGGCAGGGAGGGCTCCTCACACGCTTCCCCTGCTCCAGTGTGGGGTCCCTCCCATGGCAGACAGTCCCTCATAAACCCCTCTGATGTGAGTCCTTCCCATGTGGTGCAGTCCCTCAGGAACGGACCAGTCCAGCGCGGGCTGCCCACAAAGTCATGGCCTTCTTCGGGAGCAGGCACCTCCCCTGGTCTCGGGTCCTCCACGGGCTGCAGGTCCCTCTCTGCTCCTCCGTGGTCCTTCATGGGCTGCTCCACCGCAATGCTCCGTGGGCTGCAGGGGCACAGCCTGCCCTCTCCCCGCGGGCTGCAGGGGAATCTCTGCTCTGGCCACCTCCTCCCCCTCCTTCCTCACTGACTCCCAGTATCTGCACCGGTTTTCCTCTCACATTCCCCTCCTCCCTCTGCTGCAGGTCTGAACAGCCGTTTCTTTGTCTCCTCCTTAAGTATGTTATTGCAGAGGTATGTCCGCTGTCACTGATGGGCTCAGCCTCAGCCCAAGCCTGGTCTGACTTGGGGCCAGTGGAGCTTCGAGCAGCTTCTTACCGGGGCCACCCCTGGAGCCTCTCCCCCACTGCCAAAGCCCCACCACACAGACCCAACATGAAACCAAAATCTATCAGAGAGCAAGTCTTGTTAAAGATTCTGATGTGGTCTTTAACACAATTGTACTGATGCTGGATCCGAGCTAATGATGCTTTGTAAGCAGTGCCCATCATTAACTTGTTTCTTCTGGGAAAAACCTGGAACTGCTTCCTATCAGCCTACCTTGTAATTGCAGAAGAGAGTGAATTCTTGTGTTTCCCGCTTCTGAGGCTTGCAGGTCTTGGAGGCAGGCTGGGAAGCAACTTCCACAGTGCAGCTGCCAGCAATACTGCAGAAATCACATAGGTTCTTTATAATGGATAATGAGAGAGTCTTCGTACTGTACGGAGTCAAGTTCCTTCTCCTGCTAACTAGGAGATTTTTTTGCAAAATCTTACCTTTGCTAAGTGTCAGAAATAGTGGACATATTCAGCTCTGCTCATCTAGCATTATTGTGAGAGCGTGTTTACACATCTGTATGTTTAAATTTTTGGCTTTAATATTACATTCATGTTACACTTCTTCATTATGGATGCAGCAATGACTGAGGAAACAGAAAAGAAACTGTGAAGAGGCCACGCTTCTTGGTAGCAGCCTAGGAATTAAGATGACAGCATTAATTATTTATGTTGTAGAATCTCTTCATTGGCAGGTGGTGGTGTGAGGAAAGGAGGGAGGTCAAAAACCACATCTACTTCTATTTTTATGGTAAAACAGCAGAAGAAATAAGAAGTAAGCAGTTAACGTATTCTAAATCAAGGAATGGAGTTGCAAATTGGTCACTGCAGAGTTTGCTTGTCCCACACATCAGAAAATACTGCGATCCTAAGTCTAAAATTATCGTATTCGAAGAGAACTTTTAAAACAGCAAAAAAAAGGGCCTAATAATGACCTCCAGGGAACAGCTTAGTATTTAATAGATAGAAAAGACAGGACGTCACTGGAGATGACTGGAGTTCCACAGATAATCCTGGCATTGCTTTTGTCCTTTGAATATAGACTGCCAGAATCCTTCAAGCAGGATGGAACAATGCCATGAAGACGGATGCTTCAAAATGTCCTATGAAATAATGGTGAAAATACATGCAGATAAGTCACTCCATCTGTTAATACAGCTTTTGTTTCTTTGTTTGGAGAGGAGCCTGTGTTTTGAAAAAAACAATTGGAAATGTGACAATTACAGATGTGACTTAAAAATAAGACAATGAAAATGTATTTGTAAGACATTTGGATACATCCTTGGTAAAGAAAGAAAGGAAGAAAGGAAGAAAGGAAGAAAGGAAGAAAGAAAAAAGGAAGAAAGAAAAAAGAAAGAAAGAAAGAATTAAAAAGAAAGGAAGGAAGGAAGGAAGGAAAGAGAAAGAAAGAAAGAAGGAAAGAAAGGGAAAGAAAGAAAGGGAAAGAAAGAAAGAAGGAAAGAGAAAGAAAGAAAGAAAAAGAAAGAAAGAAAGAAAGAAAATAGCATATTAGATAGAGACAATAAAAACATAGACTGCAAATGCTGGTGGGAAAATGGCCCACACAGGAGCAGGTTTTCTGGCAGGGAGACCCACAATGGAGCAGCCTGCTCCTGAAGGACTGCACCCCATGGAAAGGACCCATGCTGGAGCAGTTCTTGAAGGACTGCAGCCTGAAGGAAGGACCCGTGTTGAAGTAGGGGAAAAGTATAAGGAAGGAGAGGCAGAGAGGAGCTGTTACAGGCTCACCACAGCCCCCATTCCCCATTCCCCTGAGCTGCTTGGAGGCAGGCGTAGTGGAGGGAATGAAGGAATGCAGTTGCGCCCAGCAAGAAGGAGGAGTAGGCGGGAAGGTGTTCTCATTTTTGTCCTTGTTTCTCATCATCCAACTCTATTCTTATTTTAATTTTGCTCTAGATGAGTCTGTTTTGCCCATGATGGTAATTGGTAAGTGATCTCCCTGTCTTTATCTCAAACCCACAAGGTTTCTCATCCTATTTTCTCCGCTGTCCTGTTGAGGAAGGGGAGTGAGAGAGTGGTTGAGTGGATGTTTTGCAGATGACCAAGGTCAACCCACCACAGCGTCGAAGACGCAGGTGCAGTTGGAATAGAAACTGACTCCCCTTTTGAAGATGTTAATCTCTCTATATTCTATATTACTTAGGTATTCTCAGGGAGTATGTACAATCCAGTTTTATAAGGTGGTTCTAATTTACTAATGAATTCACCTGAGACATGAAAAATAGTTAAATAAATTTATTTTAAAAAATACTTTGAAAACTCTTCCCCTTTGTGCACAATTGGAAATAAATGTGTTCGTGCACGTGTATGTGTGAATTTAATCTGTGTTCTTATCACTACATCTACTGTGTGTGTGCATACTCATCTGGATACACACCTACAAAGAGGTCTTCCTAGTTCCCACAGAAGCTAAAAGTCATGCAGAGTGAACCAGAAGAAGTGATGTGCTTTCCTTGTTTAAAGAAAAGCTCAGCCCATAGGATTCTGGGCACCATTTACTCAGGCTTGAGTTATATTGACCTCTTTTCCATTTGAACAGATTTCCATTCCATAAAAACTACTGCTGATGTGTCAAACTGTACAGTTTACAGATCTTGTAGCAACCTGTAAATGCCTTGTTTTCTAAGAAATAGGCATACTTAATTTCCATTTTGTCCCGGTGTATTATTTGTGCACACATATTCCAAAATCATTTGTCCGTAGCATAAGCTACTTTCTAACTTGCAAAGTAATAATGAATTTTTCCATTTTATCATCACTGTAAAAAATGGTATCATATTATCTCATTTTGCAAATGAGAATTAATAGCCCATTACTCACAGTCATTCTAATGCTCTCACACTGCCTATCTTTAGAGAGGAGTGAGCTCTAAGGAGAAAAGTTTTACCTCTTATTCACTCCCCTGGGAGCTGGAAGGCCACTCTTTCCCTTTCTGTGGCAGGGGATCCTCCAATAGTTCCAGGTGTGCTGCTCTTCTGTGCCAGCGATGTTGTACAGCGTAAGGTCCTCGCCCTCTCAGTTTTAGTCAGCTCAACTACATCTTCACCAGTAAACTGAACAGCACCAGGTCACAGGCTCTAACCCTGGTGTACACTGAGCCCTGCAATTAATCATTGCTTTAACACATGTAATTTTGGAGCTGTGCAAACTAGCCCTCTGCAAACTAGCTCACTGCCAGATGATGGCTGAGTGTTATTCAGGAGATAGACCAAGCCAGGAATGGTTCTTAGTAGGTGTTTTGGAAGAGGGAGGAGAAAGATTAATTTTGGTATACAGGTGCCCACTGTGCTCTGCCATTTCAATCATGGCCAGAAAAAAGGCACTGCCTCACTTGTTTTTTGAGTGTAAGTATCACCTTAGCCAATCCTGCTGTCCAGTGCTAGACTTGGGGTTAGCAGTGAATATCCCAACCCTTCTGATACCATGCCTCAAAAGGGAGAGATGCACAACACTGTGTCAGTCGTTTTGGAAATTATGCAATCCAATAATATCAAGAGCTTGACTGTCCATCCAAAATCTTTTTGGAAGAAGGGTACTGTGAAAATTTTGTCAAAGAGAGGTCTTGTAGTATAAAAACAAGGAAATGGGAAAGACTGTTACACAGGGGTCAAGAGGTTCAATTGCCTTGCAAGCCTGAGTTGCCCTCCAATTCACGTGCGGGTGCAAAGGAAATGCATCACTCCAGAGACATTCAAGGTGCTTACTGCTTTACATTTTCTTTGCAGCAAACAATTTGGAAGCCATCTATCTACACTCTGACTGGTTCACGTGCTAGAGATTAATCCAAGCCTTAGGAAGGTGTCAGGTTAGCTTTGAAAGGTAGGATGAGATCTTCAAGTGTAGGTACAACTCTTCTGCATGCTGTATGCCATCTGGATGTTTTAGAGTCTTCCATTGCAAAACAGTTTTTTCTTCCTCAAGGAGGTGATGATAACAGATGGGACTTTTTTCCCTCCCCTATTTCTAATAAAATGTATGTCACAGAATGCTAACAGGCTCACATTGCAGTATTTTGTAGACCTGCCATTCATATTACCCAAAGGGCAAGTTATTATCTGGAATAATAAAGTCACGCCTGAAAAATGTGTGTGGTTAGGTCAATAAGCTATAGAAAATGATTTTTTTGAACTCTTTTAACTATGTCAGTTTCCAGTAGAAAAAATAGGTGGAAGAACAAGCTGCTGAACAATTTCGTATTTTGTGTGTCAACTGCCTGTCTAAATAACAAGACAGAATCAGGTGGAATTGCAGTATTTCAGAAATCATGAGGCTAAATAGAAAAAATGAGTGTTGAAGTATGGCAGAAAGACTAGAAGGGTAATAGAGGGGGAGAAATGAAAGAGGATAAAATTTGTTGCATAAACAGATTGCTGAATGAAGAGGGGAAAGGGAAAAAACAATCAAAAGATTCATAGGGTAAGTAGAGTAGAAGAAAGAAAATGAACAATAACAGTCTACTTAATGAGAAAAACTGAATGAGTAAATAATTATGCTAATTGATTTTGGAGGTGACTAATATGGACAGAATGGTTTTGAATTGGAAAGCAGAAATAAGAAAGGATAGGTATGACAATGTGGAACCTGAGGTAACACAATTTAGAGGGACAGACTTCAAGAAGGAAAAAGAGCGGTGTATTAAGGAGAGGTAAATTATATGACACTGACCTTCTGAACCTGTGAGAGTCAAGATACTTAAGTCAGGAGCTATGATAGAAAATGTAATTCTCTAGACATTGTAACTGCAATCAATGGATGAAGTGTGAAGCTTGCTAAGAAGTCTAAGCCCAGGGTATTTTCTCACTCGTTATGAATGGTGTAGCTACTGCACCACTGGTACAGTACCAATTTATATTCTGCAGTGCACTGCTAATCATTTGATGCTCAGTTGGCAGACTGACTGAACCAGCTGCCAGGGAGACATCTTTTCAACCCCTGTGCTTCCTGAGCAATGGTAGAGAGGGGAGTTTCTCCAGTGCAGGAGCTATTTAACCCAAGCACTCTCAGTTCTGGTAAACTTCAGACAAAACAAATTGAGAGCTAGGAATTAGAGGCTAAGGTTGCTAAGTATGCTGGCAGTTGTGTTAACAGCCATTTCCTCAGCTGGTTTTTAAACATTTTTAAAGGAAGGCATTAAAAAAGAGCTTGTTTTTACTGCCATCAGGTGTGCAAGAATGCAAATAAAGGCTTTCTCACCTGCAGCCTTGCGAAGTCGATGGCAAGATTTCCTTTGCTCCCAGGGCAGCTTGGCCAAGGCCCGCTGGCTGTTACCTAGCGTGCTTTGTCCATGCGTTATACATCTAGCCTTCTCAGGAAATCCTACAGAAACAGGTGGACAAAGCAGAATAATCCCACTAAATACCCATTACATCCCTTACGCTACATGTAACTAACAAACAGACATGTTTCGTTTTTCACTCCCATGCTGTAGTAGACCATAAGTGAATTGATTTTTAATGACAAAAATTGTAACAAGAGAAATGATGGCCACACACTTGTGAAATTCATGTGTTCCAAGAGTGCTGAACTTGGCTGGGTGACACTGACATAGTAATATCTTAGAAAGAAAATGGTACAGGTACAGCCTCAGAAAGGAGTGCGAAAGATCGTATCAATCTTGGGACTGGTAACTACACTTCTTCCAGTGCAAGATGGCCAAGCTTGCCGAGTGTCTTTTGTTCCTAAAGCTTCTAACAGCCCTGGGCAGTGGCACCCCTTAAAAGCTTGATGCTAAGTTTGCATGTATTTCACTGTATTGGCTATGTCAGTAATACTAGGTTGCTGAATCTTCCATAAGTAACATAAGAAGAGAGCAGCAATATTAATGTAGGTGAGGCCTCTCTCTTGCATTTGTTTATACTGATGCACAATAAAAAAATTTGATAAACTAGAAGCTTTTGTGAACAAGCCATAAACAATATTGAAGCCTGTATGTTTATTAAAAGATCTAAATATACTCGAACAGATTATTTTTGTCAGAATAACATTTGACAAAGCATGCCTCCTAAACAATCCCGTTCTGGGTAGCTGATGGAGAAAAAAATAATTGTTTCTATAAACTAAATAAATCTGTTCTTGTGCCAAAGCTACAGAAGACAAATCTTTATTCAAATATGTAGTGAAGTAATAAACCTGTTTAAGCGACAAATTTAATGTTTTTTTGTGACTATATATTTGCAATAATTGTTTATATTTTTATTTTAGTAGCAGTTTTACTAGAAAGAAGTTTGTTCCTTAAAAAAATCTTGTTAATTCCAGCAATGGAGTAAAGAATTATGGTAGTGTTCCTTGTGGAAGTGTTCTTCATAGATTTGTTTTGGTTTCAGAATTGAGAACAAACCAGCATGAAATTATGCAGCAATGACTGTAAACAGCAAAAGAAAGGGAAGAACTATTTAATTTGATCCAGGCATAAATTTCCAGAAGTAACGGTAAGAGCCACGCTGTTTTCTGCCTTTTGTAGAAAGAGAATTAGGGCTGTCCTATTATGTTGTCTTTGTACTATGTTGAACATAATAGCAGCTTGATTAATAGCTGGCTTTTGTAGGCAGAGTCACAATGCAATTTAGCATGACACACCTTATCATTAACTTTCAAGAGTACTTAGCCACCTTAGTCCCAGTTTGAAAAAATTACTTCGGTGGTTGGACTGTCAAACATTCGTTCTGTAACTTGTGTTCTCTGAGCCACTACACACTCTGTGGCTGAAAAATGAACACAGGCTCTTCATTCTAGGTGTTCAGAACCCCATCTGGTTAGATGCTTTATGGTGCCTAAAGTGGATTTTTCCAGACTGACTACAGCATCCTTCAGGACCCTTGCTGGGGTAGCCTTGCTGGGAATTTAGAGTAGAAGCATCATTCTTTCCTCCCTCTGCAGATAGCAGGAAAGGATGGGAATCAACAGCAGCTAGACTTTTATGTAACAAAAGGTGTACATGATCTTTTGAAGGCAAATATGAACTTCTTCTCCCTTACTCTATGCCTAACTGAAGACTGCTAATCAAAAGCATCTGTTAGCTCATGACACCTCTTCTTCTAGAACAAGCTTATATCAAACCATGTTATGAATCACTGAGCTTATGACTTTTTATCTCATCACCAAATCTGGCACTACTTTTCATATGTATTGGTGTATTTGAACATTGTCAGTATTCAAGTTTTGTAGCTTGAATTATGATGAGGTAGTGAAATGATGGCAAACTCCTTCAAGCAACTCCAGTTATATAGCAGTTTTTATGGCAGTATGGCTTATGCTATATTCAGAATAAAACCCAAAACTCATTAGTGTAAAAGGTCTCATGACAGGTATAACTCAGCTACACTTCTGTTTCACCAGCTTAGTTAAAAAGAAAATAAACTAGACTTTTCTTTTCTTTTAATATTTTTTTCGCACCTAAACAACATCTTGCTCTGTATCTGAGCAATCAATATAAGAAAAATGGGAAAGTGCTTCTATGGAGCAGTTCAATTAGCCAAATATGTATGTCTGTTTCAGAATAAGATGAACACAGAATAACAATGCCTATTTCTCTCTGTTGTCTGAGACTCTGTATACAAGCAACTTCAGCAACTGCATCTGCGGTAAGATGCCTGCTGTTTAAGTATCTGAGGAATAGCATGCTAGTTATGTAAAAATTACATAAACCATCATCTAGGCTCTCCATAATCAATGAGAAGAGAGAGTCACCTCCAAAGGTAGTGCTCATCTTCCTTGTCTCAAAGAAAAGAAGAAGAGAAAAAGAAAGAAAAAGAAAGAAAGAAAGAAAGGAAGGAAGGAAGGAAGGAAAGGTTACTAAAGGCTGTGTCCAGTTGGATTTTGAGTATCACCACTCCTCTCAGCTTTTGTATCATCTGCAAACATGCTCAGGGTGCACTCTGTCCCATCATCCAGGTCATTGATGAGTATGTTGAACAGTATTGACTACACTTTGGACCCTGGCATACACCACTAGTGACTGGTCTCCATTTGGTCTTTGTGCCACTGGTCACAAGCCCTTGAACTCAGCAGTTCAGCCAGTTTTTGATCCATCTCAAGGTCTACTTATCAAGCCTGTACTTCATTAGTTTGAAGATATTATGGGAGATAGTGTCAAAAGCCTTTCTAAGGCCAAGATAATGAACAACCACTGCTCTGCTGTTGTCCATTGAGACAGTAACTTCATTGTAGAAGATTACGAGTTTAGTCAAGCATGATTTCCCATTAATAAATCCATGCTGACTGCTCCCAAACACCTTCCTGTCCTTCATGTGTTTGGAAATCGTTTCCAGGAACATCTGCTCTATCATCTTAAAAAGGAAGGAGTGGAGTCTGATCAGCCTGTTGTTCCCCAGATCCTATTTTTTGAGGTTAGGAGAAACATTTTTCTTTCTTCTAGTTCTCAGGAATCTCCCATGATTGCCACGACCTTTCAAAGAGGTTGGTCAGCTCCCTCAGCCCTCATGGGTGTATCCTATCAGGTCTGATGGACTTGTGTTATGCCCAGTTTGTTTAAATGTTCTCTAACTTGATCCTCTTCCAGTGAGGCTGTCTTCCTTGCTTCAGACTTTCCCACTGACCTTATGGACCTGAGCTTGCTAAAGGCAAGGAAAGATTGAAGAAAAGAAGGTATTGAATACCACACCCTTTTCAACATGATTTGCCATAAGGTCTCTTACCCCATTCAGCAGTGGGCCCACATTTTTCCTGGTCTTTCTTTTGCAACTAATATACTTGAAAAATCTCTTCTTGCTGCCTTTTGTATCACTTGCCAGATTAAGTGCCCGGTGGGCTTTGTCTCTCCTAATTCCATTCCCCCTTGCCATCCTGGCCTGTTGTTCCAAAAGAACTTTTATCCGTCTGTTGTAGCACTCTATCTGTGTGTGCTATCTCACCACATCTGTATTTCAATAAGATTTTCACCCTGCAACTGCACACATACCTCTTGTTCCTCCAGTTTGTTCCCCATGCTGTGCACGCTAGTGTGAACACACTTCAGGAACACCTAGTTGTACTTAGTTCCCAGAAAAGGCATGAGAACATCTCCCATGACAATGTCCTGTAGTTGCTCCCTTATTGATGTGTATATGGTTGAGGTGATCATCCTCCAGCCCTGTTTTCATAATTGTGAGGTGTCTTCTGCCCACATCACAACCTTTACTTGTCATCTCAGTCCACCACTTCCTCACTTGGTAGTCATCACCTCCCATTTTCATTGTTCCTAGTTTAAAGATCTCACCAGGACGACCAGCATACTGGCAAAGATGTTTGTACGTGTGGATTCTGTCCTTTACCAGAGGTGCTCAGATTGGGTTCCTCGGTCCACAGAGAAGATCCTGTGGTCATAAAAGCAGAATCCCCTGTGCAACAAGTTGTTGCACAAAAAAATCCGTTCATTCCTTCTTCAGCACTTCACCTTCATTGGTAGAAAGGAGCAGAAAAACCACCTGAGCTCCCATGCTTTTGAACTGTAATAGCCCAAGGGTCAGATAAGTCTTAGAGGTTTCTTTACAATGTTCCAGATCTAGAGCTTCCTGGGAGTCACAGCTTCCTCTAGTTACCCTCATGGGACAGAACCAGCACCATGATGCTCCTTGAAGGGTTCCCAGGAATCCCCAATGATCTCAGACAAGTTCCCAGAAGATCTAGAATATCTCAAAATAGATCCCAGAAGCTGCTGCACCTCTTGGTGGTGCCCTAGGTCCTGGGTTCCAGGCCAGCTCCTCCATTTTGAGAATAATTCAAAACTCCTTGTGAGACTACCTTTTAAATCTGTTTGCTTTTATTAAAGAAGAGGTTCACATCACAGACAGATTTTTAAAAATAATTGTCAAAAATTCCACATAATTTAATTTTTTTCCTCATTTGGTGATGAGTCAAAAAATTCTTCACTGTAACAGTACCAGAAGAAAAAAGCAAACACAAACCCTGCAGTTGCCTGTGTAGCATCATCTGGAAAAGATGGTTTGGTGACTCCCTTTCCCCTCCATCCCTCCCTCACTTTGCTCCCCCTTGCCCTCCTTTCCTCCAATTTCCCACTCTTTGCCCTCTTCCCCCCTTCCTTTTTCCACTCTTCCTTTATCATACCTGGACTTTGCCTGTAAGTATTAGAATCAATTTGTAGTTGAGAGGAAATTATCAAAGCAATATTTCTCTGGCTAACATGGGAAAAGACTTGAGACAATCCTGCGGGTATGCATGGGGAGAACAGCACTGCCGTCAAGAAGTGAGATGTGTGAGGATTCAACATACTCCCAGTTCTCCAAATATTTAGTTCAGGGAGCTCCCCCAAGTCAATCGGCACTCCATAGGCAAGGAAGCAAAAGGTTGTTCCTTGGTATTACAAATGCAGTTGATTAATGCCATCAATTTCTGATTTAAACTGATTCAGTAACTTACGAGAAAAATTAAGTTCTTCCTTGGTGGTACTTTCATGCATAAAGCTGTAGATAGCACGGTATCTGAGTAACAGGCGCCAGAAACAGATATCACTGACGGCATAATTGTGCGATTATGCGTTTACTGTAGTTTCAGATTTATCAGCACATAAAGTACGTGGATTACTGCATGTTCCACAGTGTTAACACAGTTAGGGCAATTTGATTTCATCTAAACGTATTAAAATCAATGCTCAGCGTTTGGTTTAATTTCAAGCATAAATACCACCAAGGGTTTTCAAGATGTGGAAAGCAGTTTCTTAGTGAAATGCATATTTCATAGCGTCTGTCACTTGTCCATTATTTGGGTGCAGAGTGATATATCTATTGAGAAAGCTGGTAACAAACCACAAGTCACTCAATGAAGCATCAAATAACAGTAAATGAGATTTTTTTGCTGTCAATTCAAATTCAATCAAAAGCAGCTCACTTTATTATTTTGTACAAAGTTATGAAACTGCATTTGAGATTTGTTCTCCTTCCTATGACCTTTTTGTGTTTATTTTGTTTTAAAATGTAAATTACTGTAAACGCAGCTTCCAGTTTCAACAGTATTTAACTGAAGACTACTATTCTAGATACATCAGAAAGATTTTTTTTTTATCATGCAATTGCCTAATATCTTCTGTGATTATGGTGTTTAAATCAAGTTCTGTCTATTGCAGATCTTTTCTGTTCTGGTGTCCGCTATTTCCACAATATGTACAATTTTCTCTCTCTAGTGTTTCTAATTACCCTTCTGGTAATCTCCATGCCTTTCTTCTATTTTTTTCCTCTTAAGCTCTTACGTGCTTTTTCTCGCAGTTGACCATTCTCACCTTCTGTCTTTTGTGTCGCTATCACTGCACATACTTATCCATCTGCTCCTTGAAACAGTTGCAATGGCATTCATTCTTGCCTCCTTAAATATTGCCTGTGCATAAAAAGCATTATTTTACAAGTTCCTTATCTATTACATCCCTCTGGCTCATGTATGTGTGACTTATATGCACCATTTTTATCTTGTTTCACGTGAAGGTCTGTATATGATGAGTATGACTGGACTTCCGCTGTATGTAATGGGAAAAAGCAGAATAAGTGCGCGATGTTCCTACAGTTCCTAGAACCAGAGGGAATTCTTACACATAAAAGGAATTGAAACCGACAGTGTAGCAAATAGTAAAGAGTAGAATACAGACATTTGGGATTAGGTCACACATTTATGATATTAAAAGAATGCTTTATAACAGAATTGTTATGTAAAGAAAGTCTTCTTCAAAACATTTTCACTTCTAGAAGCCTTTGATGACTATGGCTGCTGTGACTTGGAAATTATTGATCGTGTTTGTTATTAAAAATACTTCAAGCAAATGTCATTTGGGTAGGCCAGAGCAAGTAGAACAAAACTACTGTATATAGCAGTTTAGTATCTTATGTTGTAAAATTGTTTAGCATTCATTAAGATAGTCTATTTAGGCAGAAAGGAAATTGTTTTCAGGCTTTGATGCATTTTACATTTGTTCTCTAAATGAAGTTTAAAGTGATTAATGCAAAAATGTCAGTGGCACGAGTTGCACGTACGGAAGTACTATGAAGAACTGATGACACCAATTCACCACCTTTAAATGTTAAAATGTGGGAAACATGAAACTCTACAGGTCATAGTTTGAGCATGTTCTGAATGTAAAATGGTCTTAGGTCTGGAACGCGTAGTTGTATTCTTTAACTCCTTTCTGCTCACGGTAGCATAATCCAGGGTGGAGGGGATGCTCTGTTCTAACTCTGCACTCCACACAGTTCAGCTAGAGCAGGCTGCTTGGGCCTGCGTCCACTCAGCCTGAACAAACTGTCTCAGCCTCCTCTTTGTGTTGTGAACTCCAAGGCCTCAACTATCTCGCTGGCCCCTCACTGGACTTGGTCCAGTATGTTAACATCTTTCTTTTACTGGGCAGTCCAAAACTGAACATTACTCCAGATGCAGTCTCAGACATGTCTAATAGTGAGGAATAATAGTGTCCTTTGACTTGCTGGCTACAATTTTACCAACACAACTCAGTATGCAGTTGGTCTTCATCTCTACGAGAGTGTGGTGTTGACAAATGCTCAACTTATTGTCTACCAGAATCACTAGGTTATCTTTTCCAAAGCTGCTTTCTAGCCTGTCAGCCCTCTATACAGATCCATTGAGTTATTCTGTCACAGGTGCAGGACTTTGCAGTTTTCTTTGCTGAACTTTGTGAGATTTCTTTCAGCCCCTTTCTGTAGCATCCTTCTGAACAGTTGCCCTCCAGTATATTGACTGTGCCTCCTGTTTTGAGGTCGTTAATGAACTTGCTGAGGATGTCTTCCACCTCATTGTCTGGGATGCTAATCAAGATGTTATTTGGCCTAGCAGGAAGCATTGAGAAATGCTGCTTGAAGCCAGACACCTTTTGGACGTTGTACTGCTGGTCACGACTCTTCTAGTCTGGCCATGTTTTAGTTCCCAGTCATATTTTCATGACCTAGGTAAGTACCCTGTCCAGTGTACTTCACACTTCTGATTTGAAAATCTTGGCTTATAGCATTAGGAATGTGTTCTGGGATTCTCCAAAGCTCTCACGTAATAACAAAAATATATGCATATATGAAGAACAGCCTTAAATCAGAATAAAGCCAATGCACTGAATGGCACTGGAGATGTGGTGTAATGCCAATGAATGGCCATGCTGTGGGGAAATTAAAGAGGAAAAAGTATTTTGCTTGCATTTCTACCACAATATGCTATGCATCACAACTGTCTTTTTCTTTGCATTAGCAATGATAAAGTTGTCAGTGCTTTTATTACACTGAAAATTAGTGTCTGATTTTTCTTTATTTGTGCAAAGCTTTTTTGAAAATGGCGTTAATGTTAGCAGAGACATTTCCTATAACACTTTAAAACATTGAGCTGTTTTCTGCACAGCAACTGTTTACAGCATTTGAGCTTTCTTGCTTATTTTTAATGTAGTGAGTAGCAATATTTGTAGGATTTGTGTCAATGATGGATTTATTTTTTTTAATTTTGCATATGTATACTTACACATACATTTTGTAGTTTTTCAATCTGTGTGATTTTAACTACAGTTTTGTTACAATCAGGGGGAAAAAAATAACAAAAAATTACTGTAAGACAAGGAACTAAGGGACTTACACAGCAGTGTCACGCTGAGCACCAGGGTAGCCCTCTGAGCTCCCTCTCAAACCAGGTTTGCAGCAGATTCAGGTATGGAATCTGGGAGCATGGTGCTGAAGCCCAGGTGCAGAGCACAGGTGATCCTCCTGCCTATCAAGCGCAACAGCTTGGGAAGGGGTAAGGCACCACTGGCTGTTTTGACTGTCGCTTTACCTGCTGAGGGGTTGTGGGGAGCATCATGTCCGTTGCCATGCTTGAGAGTCCCTATGGGTCGCCCTATAGCAAAGGCCAGTAGCAGAAGCTCGAAATTGTAGTGGCCTCACAGTTCCTTGCAGATGGTGGAGATTGTCTTCTACTTTTAGTATGCAATGTATAGAAAACATAAGTGATGTTATATTTTTCAGTTACAGAGCTTCATACTCTTTTTTTTTTTTTAATTCTTCATTATGCAACTGTTCACACCCTGCCAGGGATTTATTGGCTAAATACTTTATTTAAAACTAACCCTTTTTTTGGATACTTTTCCTTTCAAGTTAATGAGGAAAACAGCAGGAAGATCCAGATTCTAACATTTTTAGAGCACTAGTAGGTAGAGGAGGAAGTACATCTCTGGTGTATTATTTATTAAATTATATTTTATGATTCTTTGGTGTGAACAAACCAAAATTGACTGTTTTGCCAATATTAATTCCCCACTGGTGCGTGTCACAGTGGAGTCTCTTCAAGGGGCAGAACCAGTTCCTCAGGGAAGTAAATAACTCAATGATTTACTGATAAAGCCACCCAGTATATATATCACCCATGTCTCATACATCACTGTCACAGGCAACAGCTTGCCTTGCTAAGTGATTCTGTGTTGCTCTTTTTGGGCTTCTTTCTCCTGTAATCAGTTCATCTTACAAAACCCACATAATTTTACCCAAGCTTATATGAATGAATTTAGTTTTAAAATGTAGTTCTATAAACTTGAATATAATGGTTCTCTTTCTTTGTAAATTTATAGACGGCTGATGATTAAAAAAAAAGTTGATAACTGTCAGCGGTGCTGTGGATTCTCCTCATGCATTTCAGGATCATTCTCTGAATCCCTTAGAATGTTTTAAGGTTTCTGCACTGGTAAGACATTTCTAAAGTCAAGGAGTACTACTTACATTTTAAAGATTAGGAATAAGGCACAGATAATCTAAGACTATATCTAAACTGCTAAATAAAAAAGTGTCAGAGAATTCAAACACATAAGCTGCTCCAGTTTTGAGACTATCCTCTTGCAAAACTCCATGTGCTAGCTAGAGAAGCTTGCCATCTCGTCAATAGCTCTTGCAGCAAAAGTTATGATCAAGTTCAGAGAGATTTTCAGATTATTTATAGTTCAAAGAAATGTTGCCCTAAATTTGAGAGAGATTACTAATTGCTGATCTCAGCAATAAAGCTTGGATTCATAACACCTGAAAGCACTACACTGACCTGCAGCAAGAATAACCTAATCAAAACCCAGGATCCGAGTCTGGTTTTCTTGAATTCTACCCTCTGAAAAACAGTAAGGTTGAAGGGAGAGTGTTTTCTACTTAATTGAATACATTCAGTGTTCTTAATTCATTGCATCCAGGAACGGTAGCTTGGCTGTATCCCACCTAACTCCAGGTATTCCCTTAAAATGCCTGAACTGAGAGTGTAGTCAGAGGCTTTTTACACTGTCAGTGGGGAGATGAGCCCTTCCAGGAGGCAATTCAGATCATCTGAGTACAGGCTCAGTCCTGGTTTATGGCTATGGCCGCCTGAGGCTCAAGGAGCACTGGGATAAATGCCTCTTCAAGACTTGCACACTCTTGTCTCCTCTGGGAATAGGAGAATCTGCATTGCCTAAGTCAATTTGGATTTGTTTTTACAGCCCCGAGGGACAGTGCTGGTAATCTAGGAGGGATGATACAAAAGGCGGTTCAGGCCCTGAATCCTTTCAGTTAAACACATCAAGCATACTAAATAATCCATGCTGTGTTTACCACAGTTTGCCTCTTGTTATCTTCATATAGCATTGCTTACAACTTGAAGAGGGAAAGATTTGCTTTTATACTACAGTAGATCCTTTGTGCTGCCTCCCCCATGCCTTGAGGAACGCCCCTAACAAAACAAGTTCTCCTCAGCTGCCTAAAACATGGGTTAGTCTATTTCTGTGACGCTAGGGTTTTTGGCACCTCTGGGTATCTTTACATTCAGAGGCGTAAGAAAATAAGTGAAGGCTAGGAGACCAGGCTGAGCGAGGTGCCCAACTTTTCCATCCCGCTGAATTGCTAACGTGTTCCCTAGAAGTATTTTGGGCTCCTTTGGTGAGCTCTCCCCAGACACTTCTATTTGAAGACGCTAGCTATGGGCGCTGTGGGCTGGAGTCAGTTGGTGGTGTTTGACCTTGGACCGGGGATTGCTCCTAGACCTCTTTTTTTTAGCCATACAAACAATATACGCTTAGAAGTGACCGCAGAACATTACACATACGTGAAATTCAGGCTCTTCTCCCCGCCTAGCTCTGATAAGTATGTTCAGAATGGAGCCCCTTCATCCACACCTGCATTAATAGGCTTTATTAATTTGGCGATATTTAGCGTGTAACGGACCTCACATATGCTGTGCTGGCTAAAAGCCACCTCTGTGGTTGGTTGGACCAGGTAGACCTTCAGTAGAGCAACATGCTCATGATGCTGGTGTCATCAGAATGGAAAAGGAGAACATTTGGTGGAGAACATACTTGTCCTTAAGTCGGCATTTAACCTGCTTTTAAGAAGGAAATGCCTGGTTTTATTACTTTCAAAATATAATCAGCTGAAAAGCAGTGATTGCCATGTTGTGGTAGACATTTTCTGAATGTAGCTTGTGTTCTGAAGGTTGTTATAGCCGTTCATCAAATGATGTGGGACCCATTTATGGTGCCGCCTTTTGTGCAGGGTCACTTTCTCCGCAAATTGTTTCACTGACGTCAGAATGAAATAAAGTGCAACTGAGAGCACATAACACAGCAGTATTTGGCTCTGGTCAGAAACTTTTGCTTCTATGGACTCTGCTGCCTAAAATCTCTAAATCAACAACAACAACGACAAAACAAGGAGCAAACGAGATTTGTTGCTTTGTTGAAGATTACATAGAGCAAGTAGTAAACCCTGAAGGGATGCTTCCCCTTTGACTGACTGATAGATAAAGAGAGAGCTTTCAGTCTTCATTAAAAATAAAAAAAAAAAAAAAGAAAATGTAAAAAGCCCCAGACAGTTTCAACTGAGTGAGTGAGTACAGCTTGGTGTTAGATGTAAGCTGATACTGGAAATGTGTTTGGAAGGACAAATGGAAGGGCACATCCCTTTAAACAGAGAGAGGAGCTAAAGTTGGGTTTTTTTTAAATGATATTTTTAAAACAGAATCTAGAGATGCTTTAAAAATATGTTTGTAGTTTGAGTTCATGTAAATTCTATTTTTAAATATCTCTGAAAATGTATTTTATTCTAGGTACGTATCTTTCAGACAGGAATTCTCTTTGCAGCGTATTTTTCTTTAAAGGGTTTTGCATTTCTGCATAAGAAGCTTATTAATTATTTGTAACTGCTTGTCGTCATATTCTGATAATAGAGGCCTGGTTAAGGATAATAACTACCACATCCCTATTTTGGGTCATACAGATAATATATATGTATATATACATATATACATACACGATTCCTGGTGCAATATTACCCAAAGCATCTCCTTTCTCCCTGTACACAGGACCAAAAGTGCAGGCACATCATTTATTGATAAGACAAAAAGAATGTAATGAAATTATCAATGTTCTTGAATTAATTATGAACATGATTAAGAAAGCTAAAATCTCAGGAGCCAGGATCTCATTACCCATTCAGTCTTAGGGATTGCTTTCATTCAGCAAGGCAAAAAGGCTTTGAGCAGTCCCACAATTGCCTTAGTCTCATTTATTTGTGGTAGTATTAAGGTTTATTTGTTTTCTGGTTTGCACTTCTTCTGAAATTATTTCTCTTAGTTTACTCATTTAACAAAATGTTCCTTCCTGTGCCACAGAAGAAAGTGCCTATAAGGCCTACATAGGTTCTTCAGTCTGCAAACCTCCCTTTGAGAACATTTCTTTCAACTCACATTGCTGGAGCTCCTAAATATCTTTCAAGGTAAGTCTGAGAATGTAGCCAAAAAAGTTCTTTCAGATTTATGTCTGCAGCTGTACTACAGTACTGTCTGATTCCCATTCAGCTCGGAGCCTTAATGACATCATTATTACGCTGTCTGAACCAGATTTAACTTGGAGCCTGCACTATATTGTTGCTTATCTTCCTTCCTATGTGGGAGATTCGGTATTACTTTGTTTAAAAAACAATAATGAGCAGGCGATGGCGTCGCGGTGTTTCAGATTCTAAACTTTCAAAATCTGGGGAGACTGAATGAGCATTGGATACGTGCAAGCATGTCTATTTTAAATTCATTTCTGAGTCTAAGATGTTACAGTCGAGTGATGCTTTTCTTGCATTGTCTGAATGGGGAGCGTGGGGTACAGCTGCCTTATTTACACAGTCATAATGCACTGTATTACTTAACAATTTTGACTTTTCCTCTTTGCAAGGCCCTGCCGGATTTCTTTTTGTTGCAGGGTTTGCCCCCAGATGAATGTCTGAATCATGGGGTGTAATGATTAAATTCTGGCAGTAGCCCTGCAGAAGTAATGCACTTATGATTTTAAAAAATGGAAATAAACTCTTGTTAGCTCGAGAAGCAGAGATCTAACAGACTGCAGTTTTTTTGGATGGTTTTTTTTTTGTTGTTCTTCTATTAATAGAAGTTTGATATGTCTTTAAATTGTTTATGGTTTTTATGTTCGAAAAGAAGAGAGGAATCTGTAGCCCTATATTTGGTACAAGCTATTATCTACCAGAATAGACCAAGGACAGCAAAGAACATATTTTAGGTTTAAATAAGTGCTGTCTGTGACAAACTAGAAAGATTGATTCCAGTTGTTTTCTCCGTAATGCTTTGATATAGTATTTTACTGCCTTTGTTAATCTCAGTTAATAAATATAAGCAAAATGCAAAGCAATTCATTTGCTCAGAGTATGTACATCACCTAAATGGGACAATCGGACTGAAAAAACAATGATAATGCCTTCCTCCTCCTTGGTAACCTTGAAATGTGGGATTACATTTACAACCTGGAACAAAATGCCTGCACAAATACTACTGTTCATCTGTTCCTGCAGGTCTGCAGACCTACCAAATGATGATGTGTGTAAAGAAATAAATTTAGAGGAACTTTTGTTAAAGCTGACATGTGAAAGTCATTCATACTACTGGCATATTAGCAATTAGGAAACAATATTCCTGGGTTTCTTAAGATTCAGGGGTGTGGGTTCTTTAAATTTATGTCTAAATGAAAGATTTTACCCTCAATAAAATTCTTTGCTGTCTGCGTCAAGATTTCATATTTTATTTAAAAAATGGCTGTTGAAGACAATTTGACATACTCTTAAAAACTACACTCGATCGCTCTGGGCCTGGTTTTAGCTTTCATTCTGAGGCAACCTTGCAAGTGTTAAAGCCGTGTATGACATAAAGAGCATCAATTCTATTCCTGTATCAGATAGAAGAAAAAAAGGATTTTTCTCCTTTTTAAGATGTTTTTTTGAAAATGTACTGGAGGTAAAGCTTTTTAATTTCGTCTTTTTCTGAAGAACTGAAAATATCTCTGCCTGTTTTGCTATTTCTCTCCTATATCAGCCTTAAAAAGCAATATTCTGTTGACGCAAGAAATTGATCAAGTTACAGAGCAGCTTCCAGTTTTATCAAGAGAGAAGTTCAGCAGCGTATTTTTAGGTGCCATCTCTCCTTTTAGCACTTGGATATTTTCTGATGCTCAAGCAAAATAGTTTGGAGGATCAAATTTATTATCTAATAAGAAATATATAGCTGCCAATAAAGGCAGGAGTAAATAAACAGACTGTCACCTGTATGGTATGAACCTAGAAAAATAAACGTATTTCTTTAAACTATATTATCATAGGAAAATACACTGTTTTGTTTTATTAATGTTGCAATATATTTCTAATACAAAATTCATGCTGATTTTGTTATCTCAAAGAGTTCACGTTTGCATAAAGTATTGTGAAAGCATTTACTGAACTAAAATGACACAGTTAATAGGAAATGTTTAAATCAAAGAGTCAGTAAGAATGTAACCTTTTGCATTCATGGAGAATACTGAATTGCACTGGTTAAAGTAGTTCAAACGTGAAAGAGTTTTCATTTGGTCTGTGAACATTTGTAACGACAAAACCAGAAATGCTGACTTTTTCTGTGTGTTTACTAGATTTTTCTGGATTCCTGGCAGGGGAATGGATTTAAACAGAAGGTGGGAAATACCTGTGTAGTTTGGATCACTGGGGAAGGGTTATGGAAGGATTAGAAGAAACAAGCTGCTTGTTTACTAGAATCTGATTTTCTTTTTTTATTATTATTATTCAGAGGAATAGTCCAGAAATACAGGCAATGTCTCCAAAATAAGTCACGAGGGAATCCAAGAAGTTGGAGATCCTCGAATTACGCATGCTGATTATATGTCACTTCGATCCCATTACCTCCTAAGACACAAGGGACCGACTGTTGCAATCAATAATTTAACTCATACTGACTTCGGAAAGAGCAGGATCAGGCCCAAGATAATTATGAGGGTGACCATTTAGTACAAATGCTTGAGCTGAAGTTAGTAGTAATAGGGTGTTGCCGCTGTATGCTCTTTAGGCACTCTTCTAATCTCTCAAAGTGCCGTGTTTATCTGGTGGGTTTCTCCTGGCTGGGAGCCGGTTGACCTTTCACAGCTGCGCGAAACTGAGTGCAGCAGGTTTTTTTGTCTTTCTAAACACTAATCAAAAAGTCGTGCTTAGAGACCCCTGTTATCTAATTGCTGGCCAAATTAGCAAATCATCATTTAAATAAATTACATTTGCAGTGTTTTAAAACTGTATTTAAACCCCTTGTTTCTTACTTCATATGAAAAAATATAAATTACACTTTTAATGATTTTCTATTTAAAATTGGGAAGGAATCCCTATTGATATAAAGTAAGTTAAAATACTAAGAATTTAAATAGCTGTGGCTTGCTAACTGCTGGTTGATAACGTGATATTTTCATTTTGCTTGTGGAAGTCCAAGAAAGTTACGGTTAAATTTTCCTTTGCAAAGAATAAAAATTTCTTTGTAAGCAATAAAATGTGAAGACTGTCTTCTAATAAGTGCTCTGCCGGAAAATTTCAGTGAATATTATTTAGATATTAACATGTATAAAAAAAATAGGGTTTCAGGCAAATTGACAGCAAGATGATTTTAGACAGGCTCAGTTAAATTCCTTCTGCATGTAGTGTCCTAATTTAGTTCAAATCAGTATTTTCAANCACTTTTAATGATTTTCTACTTAAAATTGGGAAGGAATCCCTATTGATATAAAGTAAGTTAAAATACTAAGAATTTAAATAGCTGTGGCTTGCTAACTGCTGGTTGATAACGTGATATTTTCATTTTGCTTGTGGAAGTCCAAGAAAGTTACGGTTAAATTTTCCTTTGCAAAGAATAAAAATTTCTTCATAAGCAATAAAATGTGAAGACTGTCTTCTAATAAGTGCTCTGCCGGAAAATTTCAGTGAATATTATTTAGATATTAACATGTATAAAAAAAATAGGGTTTCAGGCAAATTGACAGCAAGATGATTTTAGACAGGCTCAGTTAAATTCCTTCTGCATGTAGTGTCCTAATTTAGTTCAAATCAGTATTTTCAAGAATATTTAATTTTACTATTGCAAAATATTGCATCTTTGCAATGTAACGAGCTTTTAGTATAAGGGACATTTTTGGGGGAGTGCTTACAGCATTCCGGGGTTTCCTCCTCACTTCTGCTGCTGCTGCTGCTCAGATTCACTGCGTATCACATCTAGTAGCACAGAAATAGTTTGCATTACTTTCAGAAGAAATTATTTTGCAAGGAGGTCAGCTTTGTTCTGAACGGGTTAAACAGAACTACCTGCTTTAGATTGATTTAAATCAGTAATGGATCTGCTCATAAAGCTGCTGCTACTAGATATTACACTGCTATCTTAGTCCTTTGATAGCCCCGATAAGAAGTGCTTACCACAGAGGATGCTCCTAAAGGACAGATATTGTTTCCTGTACCTCAGGGAGTAAAACGCCATACTGCTGGATCAGGAACTTTTACTAACAGCAAGTAAATTCAGGCCTTATCAAGTTACAGCACAAACTGCACTCATGTTTTATTATTCTCATTAGAGATTTAAGGACTAATTCCAGTTGTTAGCGCTTAGCAGTTTAATGTTTTCCATAGATAAGAATTAAGATTCTTCTGGGGGATTTTTTTATTTGCTAAAGCTTGCAAAATATAATGTGGTAATGCACTTACTTTGATGTAATACAACTGGATTTCCTAAACGTTTTTAAGGGACAGGATTTTAAAAATTTAAATCTAATAACTGAATTTTTCAACTCCAAAATACACTCTTTTTCAATCAAATAGGGGTTTTAGAGCTTAAAAAAAGGGCAGAATTTGCTTTGAAAAAAGTGTGATACCAATATTGTTAGTCCTCGAGCTTTTCTATGCGTAAGTAATGCTTTGAAATAGATGCAGATCAACAAAGGTAAGTTAAGAATTTCAGCATGCACAAAATGGTTAATTGAACCAACTTATTACAAACCCTTCTTTACAAGTATTGATGTCGATACATTTTTCGAGTCAGAAAAGGAGGAAATATGGGTTTACTATGTTCGTACTGAAATGACATATTCAAAGAGAGAGTAAATGTTAAATTTTCCATCCATTAATTTCTCGAGAGGTTCATGAAGACATGAAATTGAACAAATAATAGTGATATATTTGTATTAGCTCGATGAAGGTAATGATGTCAGAGGAATGAAACTGTGTTTTTGCATGATAAGGTGTCTTGCAACTGAAGCTGGGGCTTCATTATCTCAGCTTTCTAAGTTTAACTTGCTCTGAGAAACTAAGATTCAGGACCTTGCAGGTGGGGTTTAGAGCTGTGGCAGTGCCACTAATCCCAGCTATAGTTATGGCAAATACTTCCGCTCTCAAAACAGATGCATCTGGTCAGCTTTTGGAAATTAAGCACTGGCTGCCCCATGACTTGTCAGTCTTTGTGCCTCCAAGTCATTCTCTCAGGTCAAAGACATTGCAGATACTGCAGGTTTAGTTAGACTGGCCTTGCATCTTAGGAAGTTCAGTTTGGGTAATTAAGTCTACTTATCTAAATAATTGATATCATTTACTGTAATCCACCTGGATGCAATAATCATAATTTCCAGTCCTCGCATGTTATAAATTTTTGGTATGTGCTCTTCCAGTTGTTGCACTCTGTATGGACACGTTTCTCTTTGACTCCTCGTTACATTTTCTCTCTAACTCATTGGATACTTCCTATTTCAAATATTTTCCTTGGTACTATTACATCATAAAGGCAGGCCCTGCAAGAGCATCACAGCTGATTAATAATAATTGTTGTTAGTAATGATTATTGATTAGCTATGACATTGCATTTGGAAGACATTTTTCACGGAGTAGCAATGCCAGGAATAACGGGATAAATCCCACTGACTCCGAGACATGTTTCCAGAAAAGCTTTTAAATAGGTGTGTTTTAAGTATTGTTTTTAAGTTGGGCTATACAATAGCTAGTTCCTTGGGTAGTTTATAGCAGGTGAGGCTTGCTATTGGTACACTTTGCTTTCATGCAAGATCATTTTCCTCTGGTATTTTCCTTTTGAAGTTTAAGCTTCTAGTTCTTGCAATCATATTATTGGGTGTAATCCTCCTCCATATAAAAAATAAATTTATTATGAGGATCTCCCACTAGATATCTTGGAAAACTTACATATAGCTGTTCTGTGTCCAAAATGCTGTTCAGTAGGTTTTCCAAAGCACCCAGGTAACAGCTGGCGCAGGCCATGTGCCAGGCATGACAGCCCATATGCTCTCTTTAGTGCTGTAATTATCTCAACACAAAACTCTGATAACCCAGTCTACAGGGTCCAGTTTCACTAGGTTAAATTGACTCAGTGGCTTTGTTAGTAAGTTCCTTTGGCACAGTAAGAACTTCATCAAGACTTTAAGTATTGTGGCAGGCTTGGAAAACCAATATGACTGCTAGTTTCAAGACAGGTGTCTTATTAACCCTAGGAGATTGCAGGTTTCAGTTCATTATAGTGGCACCCAGCAGCACTTCTACAGTTAAAGGTCTGTCATTGTTTCCATTATACTTCTTTTCCAGAAGACTTTCTGATTCCTTTGGTTTAGCCTGCTTTGGGCTATACTTTGGCATGTGAGTCCTCAACCTGAAGGCATTTTTCTTCTCTTTCAACAAAATTTGATCAAAAATGCTTTGGTTGTAGGTTAATTTTTTTTTTTTTTGATGAGGACTAGAGGAAAAAGTAACACTTTAC
>VZSC01003658.1:51380-85852 GCA_013398225.1 Steatornis caripensis
AAAGTTATGAATATTTTTCTTTCTAAAATAAACACTTTGTTGTTATGACTTTGTGCAAGCTTTTAGTTCGAAATATGCCATAAATAGAATAAATTGGGATCTACTCAATTCCACATTGTGAACAACAGGAAGAAAATTGAGTGAAGGTCAATACTGCGACTATTTTTTTAAATGACTCCGCATGGACCAGAGGAGCGAATGTTCAGTTGTGTGAGTTCATCCAAAGTTTCTTCTGATACCTTTGTGATGCCTGAACCAAAGTACAGTGAAGAGATAATAATAGACCTATGATTTATGTCTGATTTGTGTGCTACTGGTATTGGTTCAATGCCTTGCGGACAGGTACTCATGTCACTACTGGATGCTTGGATAGTCCCCTTACAGTGGCTGATGCACATGGGTCTCATCCAAAGCCAAAAGGACTCAATGAAATCTTTCCATTAGGCTTTTGGTCAGGCTTTTAGTACATGTGAATTATCTAGATAGGAGTGGTCTCTGTGATTCAAACAGGTAAGGGGTGAGCAAGAAAAAAGCTAAACTATTGCTTGCGTAGTGCAAGGCTAGGCCAGCAGCTGCTTGCCTTGTTTATTCAGAGCCTATATCGATTCTCCCAGGGTGAAGAATCTTCTTATTTACACGTGTGGGGTAAGTTACAGCTCACCACTTGGTGGATGACAGCTGTCTGCAGCCCTCTGCTTGGCAAGCTGACCTTTTCCATAGTGCAGCATGTACAGGACAACTTTTAAAGCTCTGTGAATTGTTTGATGCCAGTTGCTGAAACGAGGTGGTTGCAGTGGGGAAGTGAATGGAACTCCAGCTTCACTCTGCTGGAAAAGAAACATAAGGACTCTGGTTATCTAGCTGTCTTCCACAGGTAGTCAGGCAACTAAAGTAATCATTTATATGTTGTCAAGAGTACTCATCAAATTTATTGACTTGCACATTATTCTCTGCAAATAAGTTTCTAGCTGCTCTCTTCATATTATAATTAAAATGGCAAGAACTTTAATCATTTATGAAATTTTAAACTACATACTGAATATAAATGTATCTTTCAATGTGATAGAATGAATTAAATTCATCATTGTCAAATAAATGTATGAAAGATGAAATATCTCTCATCCCACATCATTATCCAATAAAAAGTCTGTTTTCCAAGCGCTGTAGTATACCATGTGGTTTGTATCATCTTTAGGACATATCCAGCAAACGGAAGACTTTCAAAATACTTTCAAAAAGTACATTTTTCAAGGGTTGTGTTTTTAATAACAGCTAGCTTAGACCTAAACTTTATATTGCACACTGACCGTAGAAGAAAGTACTTGCTCTTCATGAGTACTGGGAGGGGTGTAAGCTATCTAGCAGCTTGGGTAGACCCTTTCTTTTATTACCCAATGAAGAGGACTCTGACAGTCCCATCTCTTTTAAGGACAAAAGAGACAGGCTGTTCTTTGCCTTTCGCTCTGCTGTCCCACTGAAACTATGACCCACTGTAGAAACTACGAAGCTTTTGCAAGTACAGGACAAGTTTGGCTTGAGGGGGATTGCAGCAGCAGTGATGGAAAAGAGGTCCTAGCATGGCAGTTCCCACTCAGTGACAGTGCTGTGACACTGGGCAACACATCTGTCTCCGAGGGAAGTCCCGTTTGATTTCTGTTGATTTCGTGTGGCCGTGGGTGTTGGAGGTGAGTCTGGAGATCATTCCACGAGCTCACGCTTTCTTCAGGAAGAATCAATCTGGGGAATAAAATATATCAAAAAACTCGGTAATTTTTCTTCCTTAACCCCACTTTGCCTTATGGAGCTGTCCCTGCCGAAAACCTCGCCCAGCTTCTATTTGCCCTTCTGTGTTTTAACAAAAGCAGCTGAAGACCAAACAGAGGAAATCTCTTGCTAAGGACATGATTGTTACCCATTCATCTTAAAAATCTCATCTTTTCCTGGGTCATTTTCTTTCCGAACACCTTTTATCCATAATTTTTCTTGGAATCAGTTTATTGTCCTGCATCTGACTCCCACAAACTCCTGTGAGTGCTGCCTGTCTTCTCTGTTTTCCCAGTGATTCCTGCAAATTGCCTTGTCGTTAGTGATAAACAAGTGGTGAATTTCATTCTTGCAAAGTAAAGCAGCAGATCTGGAGTCTTGTGCTCAGAAAGCGTATAAAGTACCGTTATCGGAGAACAGCTCCCGACACCAGCATCCTGCAATGGATGGGCAGTTCTCTTGGGTAGATGGAGTGTGACAGAGTCATTTTTTCACTCAATTACTTACAAATTAAAGCTTTTGCATGCTGGACACCTATCTTTGTAGAGGAGCACATGCCATATACTGAACTGAACAATCATCAGATGGTGTTTTTTGGACTCCTGCTTGAAACACTACAGATGCCAAAATGATTCTGCAGAGGGGGCTGGATCCAGCCTCAGATCATTACTGATGTAGATTGTATTCAAATCACTGACCTACAATTTATTCTGAGTTGACAAATACTTAAATTAACGAAGCAATCGCTGTCTCAAACAGCACCGACAAAATATTCTGAATTCATACTTAATATGCCAGTAGAAAGAAGTTAAGAAAATAGAAGGTATTTAATGTTTCTCATTTGTGTTAAATACATCACCTTCCTTTTTCACATGTAGCATAAATTAGATGCTTTTTGCTCTATGTATTATTTGTATAGCATTTGGCCATATATCAGGATGAAATACAGTCCTCTAATTAGCTCCTTCCAAGTACTTACAGTTACCCCAGGCTGGTGATCACCCATACTAAAGCAAATGTGGCCCTGGCGATTGTTTGTACATGCAAATGGACAGCCATGGTAAAAATCTCTCTAAAGCTTTCTTGTGGCTCACAACCACAGTATGAGCAGTAATTGTCTGAGACAGTTCACAGGGATCAGGCAGTTTGCTTGTTATGGTGAAGCACGTATCACGAAAGAAGACATCTGAGGTTTAATGATATCTTTCTAATAGCTTTATGATAGAGTTCCTTTATACTGAAGGATTTTATTTGGTTGGAAATATAATTTTAATGAAGTCTCAAAATAAAAAAGAGTAGAAGTAAAGTACATTTGCTAAACCCTTTCAATTCTTTTTCTCCTGCCTCCCAGTATTGTTTCAAAGACTAGAAGGTGATGTTGTATTCCTTGGTGTGCTGTTTAAAGTCAGGAGCGGCAATATTTAGCACATGCTTGGGCAGCCGTGTTTGAAATCCATGCTTCCTCTCTCTGGTGTTCTGATGTGCCTTTAGGGGATGCTTGCCTGTTTGTAGTTTGTTTTCTTTTGTTTAAGGTTTCAGCTACTGCATTGACTAATGATTATATAGCAGTAAACTCTCGTCCCTGCTAAATTCAGAGGTAATGCCTCAAAAGCATTTTTCCCCTGTGTGACATAAAACAATAAAAGAACTAGACAATCCCCTTTTGAGAAAGAATAATCCTTTGTTTAAAGAAAGAAAAAAAAAAAAGCAAGCATCTTCTTGATGCCAGAGGGTGTAGAATTCAAATCAAAGATTAAGCTAATTGATAAAAATAAAACAAATGTCTAACAGTATAATCCTCTTTAGGCAGAGCTAACGTTTTTTGCATTAACAAGTCTCCAGTATTAATCACCTACACCGTTTCAGTATTATGTCGCATTTGGTTCTGAACTGTGCAGTATCTGTTCGATGCAGAAATAGCACGGGACATACTGAATCTGGATTTCATCTCACTTATAACTCTAAAGTAAATCTCTTTCCTTCACTAATGTCGCCTCAGTAGAAAACAGATGGGACCTCTGAATTCAAGGATGAGCATCAACTCATTGCTGATATAATTTATCTATATATATTTCTTGTATTTAGTATGTATTTATAATTTTAATGAGATTTTGTGAAAATCCTCACATACTCTCACTGAGGCATTAATCTCTACATTGGTCTGTCCTATTGAAGAATTTACAAAAGAGTTCTAAATGTTTTGTTAGCCAGTCACTTAAAGAAAAAAAAAAGAAGGAAAGACTCCAGCATGCTGTTTAATTAGGTACTGCCAGGATCTACCGAGCCTTTCTATAACGTGTGATAAATTCAGCACTGCCAATTTAGGGCAGTTGTTTGCCTAAAACATTAACAGCTAACTATAAATGAGAGGATAGTTCAATTTGAAAGAAAAGCTTCCAGCTAAGAAGAGAAAGTGCGACATGGTTAAACTACCATTTCAGCCACGTATTTTTCTAGCAGACTTTTTTTTTCATTAGTAGGAGTTTCAGAGCAATAATTATCCATAGCTTCCCTTTTATCTAAGTAACGCCAAAGCTATCAGAGACAAGTTTTGTATTTAGCTTTCAGTAGTTGGTTTTTTTTTTTTCCCTTTCTGTGTCTGTTTTTTTCCTTTCTCCTGCACTTCTGGGCTTGCAGTCAATTACTAGCATAAAACTGAAGGGGCAATTAGCCCCTGATGCAAATGCTGTTGCTGACATGTCTAAATAAATACAGAGTAATTATAGACTAGATATCCAGGACTGCAATCTGTCACACCTTTCCTATTCAACTTGAGTTGTGGAAGTGGCATCACTGCCACCGTGGTGAGCGCGCACCCTAATAAAAACTAGACAGTTGCTCTTTGCAGACTGGAGCCTTAACACTAGCCTGCTCTTTTGCAGTTGACTGTGTCCTGAGTCGACAATGACCACGAATATAATGACTGGGCTGAGTCTCGTGAAAATTTGAGCCATTACATGAGTCTAACCCAACAGACAGACCAGAAACCACTCAAAATTGGGCACCTAAAGCAGATGTTCCTAGTTTGGGCATCGTGTTAAACCTTGCTCACAGAGAAACAAAATGAACTGTTTCAGACACAGGTGCAGAATTATGACGCTGCTACGGGCAAGAGCAGTGTGCGCAGCCTGAAACCACGGCTTCCCCTGACCATTTTCAGCGTATAAACCCTACTCTCTCTCAGTGGGAGCACCTGTGTCAGGGCCAATGAGGAAACTGGATGCTTGTTGCAAACTCCTTCTGCTGTTTGTTGCTCACTAGTTGCCTGAGTTTAAAGTTGCTTAAGAACAATTGCCTTATGTCCATTAGCCTAATGTTTTCTGGGGAGACTGAAGTCTATAAAAATGTTCATATTCATAAAAATTAAGCATCAAATCCTCCGCTACATTTTCTCTACAACGAGTTTTGGAGGTTTTTTTGAGTTTTATCCTTTTGCAAAACCACTTACTCCACAAAGGTATAAAATACAGCTCTTAATGGAGATAGTACATTTACTCAAGTGCATTAGACAGCTCTTCCTTCTCCTCTTCCTGCTTGATTGGCAGCCAGAGATCCTCGATGTAACACTATAGGAGATATTGTTTATAGCCGAAGCAGCCGGATCTGGCACCAGAGAGGACTCCACAGGCACTTGTGTTGATGGTGGCTTTGCAGTTGCCTCTGGGTCTTTCGTGTGGCTGTGCTGATGAGAGCTATCTGGGCAGTTGTATGCTCTTGGAAACTATTTCTTTTTCCATTGACATTTTAAATGGTTGTGGTGATTAACTGTTTGTATGCAGAGAATTTTAAATCCTGCACCACAGTAAGTCTCTGCAGAGGCTGCTGGCACAGGATGTGCATCTGTATTTCTCTTTTCTGGCTGAAATGCCTTTCCTGTGTTGGTGCAAACATTCGTTTAGCTGTATTTGTGCGTGTTTGTAGTGCTTCGACTCAGAGGAAGGAAATCTGAGGCTCTAGATACAGTGTGGTGTAGATGAGTAAAGTTGTGGATAGCCCTGGCCTTTTGTTCTCATCTTCTGCTTGTCTCTTGCTACACACACAGCTCAGTCAGGGAGGAAAGGGTAGGTAGTTCATTGGCCCGCAATAGTTTTGTGTTGGGTAGTCCATCAAAACGGCTGATTCTTGGTTTTTTTCGAGATTGCCTACAGATTCGGGCACGTGCATTGTCTTAGGTAAAAAGCACAAGGGCTACACGCTTTTTGAAGAAAAAGATCCTGTATCCAGCGCTTTTATTACTCTTCAAAGTGGCAGGAGTTCCAGCCTGTGTCTTACTTTTGATCTCAGTGAATGTATTTCTCTGCGTAGATGTTAACATAAGCATAAGTTTGTGTAGGAGTGAAGAGTGCATCTGTTAAATAAAACTGTCAGCCAGTAAAGCAACGTCATATAAACTGAATGTTTTGCTCTTCATTAGACAAAACTTTGTTTTCCTTGTGATTGTATTTTAAAAGATGAATTAAGTAATTTACATATTCCAGGACCGTAAAAGAAAGAATGACCAAGTGTCTACTCCACAGCTTTTTCTTCAAATAAATATTTAGCTGATGGAAAAATGCTGGTGTTTTACATGTTGGATTTTACATTTATGTGGGCAGAAGTTTTGGAGTACTATTTAGCCTTATTTTTTGTTTTTGTCCAAGTAGCATGAAAACGATTTGGTTTGGAAAAGTATTTGGTCTTCAAGCATCAAGAGATTTTTACACAAATGTAAGTTTTATTTTGAAAGTATGTTATTTTACATTTTACCATTAACTTGTTTAACAGTAAAATTATGTTTATTATTAATATTTCTCATTGATTTATATTTTTTTAACAATTCAAAAATATTTTTATACAAATTAGAGTATACGAGTTTCCAAATCCACATATCAAACCAGGGAAAATAAGAGGTTTACGTTTCACTGAAATCTCTGAAACTTTGAACAGACTCTATGTGAGTTTTAAATTTGTGCTTTTGAAACTGAAACCATACGAGGTAGGCAGAGTGTGGTTTCACTAGGAACAAGTTGTAGGCTTAAATCACGTCAAAAGGATCTGTAAAACAGACTCTGTGCTTGTCAGTGATGGAGGTAGCACTTTTAAAGTGCATAACCCACAAATTTTCTTAAAAATAATGATCCTGTAACAAAACTAAGAGAAAGATTTTTTTTTTTTTAAAAAAAGGAGAGGGAGTTCTGTGTACTTGTGAACGACTGGTCTTCCATTAAAATCACCATAGGGTGTTCAAGACAAATGTTTCACTGTATGTTGCAGGCTTGCATTGGCACTGAATAATCCTGGAAAAAATCCTGGTTTGCTGTATGTGGTAGATGGTTTATGGCAAGTATCCTGAATTCTTCCTGTGGACCTGCTGCTATCCTTCCATTTCACTGGAAACCAAGGCTGCTTCATCTCCGTTACAAGTGATATAATGGAAGGAAAGAGATGGTGAAACATTGGCAGGCAAACACATTGAGAAGAAAATACTGGAAAACGACATATAATTATTTCTCCATACAGAATCAGATTTTGCTAGGACAGGTCTCTTTGAACTTCTGTATGTGCAGACTTAAATGCTGCTAAAGTGCACACTACGTGCTGATCCACAAACGGAAGGCTGGAGTTTTACAGGGGACAGATATATTTTACAAATATAGCAGTAATTTAGCTTGTTGGCATTTTGCTAAGTTCCCTCACCGTTATTCTTTTTCAAAAGTGCTTCCTTTCAAACTGACCAGCTTCTCCACCTCTTAAGTATTATGATTATATTGAACAGCAACAAACCAACTAACAATTTTTTTTTAGTTAGGTTTTATTAGGACTGTTTTGCAAAGTCCATTGAATCACTAGAACTTCAGTATATTGCATCAGGCTGCTTGCTTCAGTTCAAACAGGGCTCCTGCTAGCTTCAGTGGGAATTCTGCCTGAGAAAAGTCTCAGACTTTGGCTTAATTACTTACTAGAACTCAGTCAATACCTTATAAATTACTCTGATACCAAAACATCAACAGTATGACTCCCATGAAAGAACTATAGAAGAGAATAATTTGCTGAAAAAATTCTGGATTCATGAAAATGTTCTCTAAAAGTGTATTGTTTCCAGTGACAGCTTGTTTTGAAAAATGGTAGGAGCTATTTAATTTTAAAAAATCAGCTAAGTCTATTTAGGTTTTGTCTGAAATGTAGTCTTTATTTTTTGTTTGTTTCCAAACTTAATATTTGTTTCAAAAGATGTTGCATTTTATATTTTACCATTAATTTCTATTGCCTTGTATTCCAATTATTCTGAAATAATATGAACTATATAAAATTGTACTTTTCAAAACATAAGCTATCAAAACTTGTACAATTTCCGACCTCTCTCATGGTGGAAATCCCTGGGAAAATCAAAGCTGAATCTTCTCTTCTGGTTTGAAACTTTCTTTTTAAATTGCTAAGTTTAAGTTCAGTTTAGTTTAAGGTAAGTTTAAACTTTTAAATGTAAAGTTCAGAGTTTTAGTCAGGTATATTTTTATCTGAGATACGGTGTCAATCCACCTAGACAGCGTAATATATCATGGAAGAGGAGAGACACAAAAAAAGCACTAAGACTTCTGAATATTTCTTCAGCTGTCTGACACATAATAAATAGCTCTTCTTATTTATATACTCTTTTGACTTTACCTTCACTTTTCCTTTGGTGGTGACAGAATCTAAGTCCAGGCAAACTTCCACTGTTCATCTAAACTATGACTTCTTGATTTTAAGCGGAACCCTTCATACTTAGGAAATTAAGGTGAATTTTATTTTCTGTACTACTGAATATTTTGTTGGTACAACTCCATTTAAAGGTATTGGATATCTGAAAACTTTTGTATGTTTTTACCAGTTTCTATTGAATTAAGTTCAAGAATTTATCTCTGCTTGCAAATATTTACTAGGAGTGGTTTTTCGTGCTTCAAGCAGATTTGACTGTGTTTTTAAGTTCTTTGGGCCATCAAATACAGTGATACTGAAGTTCAGCTACATATCCATTTATTCTATCTCCAGGAAGACAGTGACCTCTAAGAAGTTTGGATCCAGAGAGGGTAGAGAAGCGGGTCTTTCATGGAACTTGAGTGTTCCGTTAGATATTATTATACACCTGATTTTTTTTTAAACTTCAAATTTTAGCATCAGATGTTCCAAACTTGCCTAGAATTATCTATATATCTATATATATATAGAATTATCAAACTCTGCTTTTATGTAAGTCAACGGAATGTGATCAAAGCTAGCATATAGTTTTAGTTTAAGTGCTTCCTGCTGTTATGGAAACTACACCTGTATACAAGCTACATAATATATATTGTGTGAGTACTGAGGGAAATGTGCATTGGATATACATAGAAGTATGATAACTCTTTTCAGTAAAAAAAAATCACAGAATCACAAAGTGGTTGAGGTTGAAAGGGACCTCTGGAGGTCTTCTGGTCCAATGCCCCTGCTCAAGCAGGGCCACCTGGAAGTGGTTGCCCAGGACCATGTCCAGACGGCTTTTGAATATCTCTAAGGACGGAGATCCACAAAATTCCTGGGCAACCTGTGCCAGGGCTCAGTCGTCCTCACAGTAAAAAAGTGTTTCCTGATGTTCAGAGGGAACCTCCTGAGTGTCAGTGTGTGCCCATTACCTCTGATCCTGTCACAAGGCACCACGGACAAGAATCTGGCTCTGTCCTCTCTGCACCCTTCTGCAGGTATTTATGCACATCATTGATGAGATCCCTCCTGAGCCTTCTTTCCTCCAGGCTGAACAGTCCTAGCTCTCTCAGCCTGTTCTCATAGGAGAGATACTCCAGTTCCCTCACCATCCGTGTGGCCTGCTGTTGAGCCCTCTCCAGTATGTCCATGTCTCTCTTGTACTTGCCCAGAACTGGATGCAGTACTCCAGGTACAGCCTCACCAGTGCTGAGTAGAGGGGGAGGATCACCTCCCTTGACCCGCTGGTAATGCTTTGCCCAATGCAGCCCAGGATACAATTTGCTGCCTTTGCAGCAAGGGTACATTGCTGGCTCATGTTCAACTTCGTGTCCACCAGGATCCCCAGGTCTATTTCTGCCAAGCTGCTTTCCAGCAGCCATGTCCTATATGGTATTTGTGCATAGGTAATAATGTTTTTTGGTGAAAATACATTGCTTCCAAAGCCACACTATCGCAAAATATTAGGCTTGCTGTTTGTTCTTAGTGAGTTTCTTACAAGATTAGAGTTAAGTACATATCTTGCTTCTTTCACTTGAAGTTTTGAAGATGTTATTCAGCTGTGGTGCAGTTCAGGTCTCCTGCTCTTCCAGATGAAGGGAATAATGTCAGAAAATGTGAGTCACTTCAAAATCCTAAAAAGAAAAAAGCCCAAACCCCTCAGACTCCAGAACACCATAGAAAGCTGAGGTATCATTACAGCTGATATGGTTACACGTTATAATTGGTCTGTAGTTTAGTAAGCTCCTGTTATAGCTTTGTTATTTGAAAGCAGTCCACTCACGATGTACATGCAAGGCACTATCCAGATCTACTTTTGTAAGTTCATCACGTGCTAGTCATGACTAGTGAGCCATTTTATTTCAGAGTTACAAAGAGCATTTTTGATCATGATTTCATTTATAGTTGATGAAAAGAGATAATAACAAGCTTAATTTTAGAACCAACAATAAGCAGTCTCAGTACAGGCATTTTCCTTTTCTCTGGTATAATATTGCTTGTCAGAACTGAGCTGCTGAACTTGGTAGATCTTTTTACATTCATGAATATTCTGGCCATTGGTAGTGACTGATTATAAACAGGTGATCATAAATAGGCTGGAAAACAAAGCAATGTGAAATGTATACCGATTTAAAATGTTTGTGATGCATTCAATTAAAAAATGGGGTGAGCTGACTAGATCTAACCACAAGGGTCTGAACTTGTTTGCCTCATCTCTAAATTGAGGTTCATATGCTTACCTAATAAAATCTACAGCTGACCTAAAAACAACTTTAAAGACATTATTGCACATAGACCCCTTGTTTAGAGGGTTGAAACTTAATTCAGGAAAGTGTGTTGTTATCCTAGTTGCAATTAATTGACTCATATTGGATTTTGAGATGTTTCTGTCTAGATAACACCAAACATATGAATGCACTTCTTTAAAATAAACTTCTAACTACATTGTGAATATTGTTTTGAGATGCCCCTGGGAGCACCAGTCAGCTGGTAGTCCTGTCTCCCAAAGTGCTTATTCCTCCACCCTGTTGTGTCTCCTTTCAGTGTTGTTTCCGACACTATCTCAGAAGAATTTCTTGGATTTGCTGCAGTCAAAGCAGAGTGAGCTGAGAAAAGGGAGCTCGTTTCATGCCTGTTGAACCAAATCTCTCTGGTAGGAAGAATGAAGTGGGATGTTAATGTGCAAGACAAGGAGAAGTCCAGGGCTCCAGGCTTTTCAATGTACATGCTTACCACTGCAGTATCCTGACAGCCAAATAGTCCCAGTTGTAGAACTCATTTTGCCTAGTTTTAGCCATCTAAAATTGGTACATCTAAGGCTGATCTCATCGTTCTGGGCTTTATGGATTGCCAATGAGGAGAAACAATACTTTCAGAGAACAATTAACCTCATTTTAAGGTGCAAGCCTGAGCTGTCTGGGAGAGCCTTTGGAACTGGATGCGTCTTTCCCTGATGACTTTTAAGTACCATTCATCGCTGGCTTATGCTTAGATGCTGGACTTGTAGACAACCAAACTGAGAGCAGATGAATCCTGCCTGAATAGTTAATCATCAGAAGTAGTTTTACTGTACATGTCGTGCTCACAACTATGTATATATATTCAGAGTGGCATATCATTCAGTTGTGGCCCCCTCACTACAAGAAAGACATTGAGATGCTGGAGCACATCCAAAGAAGGGCAATGAAGCCAGTGAAGGGGTTAGGGCACAAGTCTTATGAGGAGCAGTTGAGGGACCGGGATTGTTTAGTCTGGAGAAAAGGAGGCTGAGGGGAGAACTTAGAATCATAGAATCATAGAATCATAGAATGGTAGGGGTTGGAAGGGACCTCTAGAGATCATCTAGTCCAACCCCCCTGCTAAAGCAAGTCAGCCTAGAGCAGGTTGCACAGGAATGCATCCAGGCGGGTTTTGAATATCTCCAGAGAAGGAGACTCCACAACCTCTCTGGGCAGCCTGTTCCAGTGCTCTGTCACCCTCACAGTAAAGAAGTTCCTCCTCATGTTCAGGTGGAACTTCCTGTGTTCCAGTTTGTGCCCATTGCCCCTTGTCCTGTCGCTGGGCACCACTGAGAAGAGTCTGACCCCGTCCTCTTGACATCCACCCTTTAGATATTTATAAGCATTGATCAGATCTCCTCTCAGCCTTCTCTTTTCCAGGCTGAACAGACCCAGCTCTCTCAGCCTTTCCTCATACAAGAGATGCTCCCCTCCCCTAATCATAATAATAATAATAATAATAATAATAATAATCCCCTAAACTTATTACTTTCTACAACTACCTGAAAGGAGGTTGTAGTGAGGTGGGTGTTGGTCCCTTTTCCCAAGTAACAAGTGATTGGAACAAGCTTCCCAGGGAAGTGGTGGAGTCACCCTCCCTGGAGGTATTTAAAAGACGTGTAGATGTGGCACATAGGGACATGGTTTAGTGGTGGCGGACTTGGCAGTGTTAGGTTTACGGATGGACTCAATGATCTTAAAGTTTTTTTTCAACATAAACAATTCCATGATTCTATGATCTTTGTCCCTCTAGTGTCTAGTAAGCTCATACTAGTAACCTCAGTGGGCCAGGGACTATTCTCTGAGCCTTTGAGCAAGTAGCATGGCACAGTTAGTTCTCCTCAAACATAGTGGCTTGATCCATGCCAGGTAAAGAGAGCAGTCTTTGGCCAGTGCTGTTCCTTGAATTGTGTCCAGGCATTCCACTGTCAATCCCACGCAATGGCCATGCCACAAAACACAACAACATTTGTACAATACCAGTGCTTGACACCATGACCCAGACACTTACAATTGGATGGTATATAGGCTCTGTTTTTTCCCAGATAGGCCTTATTGTATATAGGCTCTGTTTTTCCAGCAACTTGGAATTTCCTGAAGTTTCGGAAGTCTAAGCATTTCGCAAGACAGATTAAAGCAGAAGTGTTCTTAATCTTCTTTCACGAGGCTGAGGTTGGCCACTTCTTTCATATTATCCAGTTGCAGATAGAAGAGCTGTAAGTCCCCAGATCCTCAGCCAAGCTGTAGCTGTTTTACCTGTGCTCATTCCTGAATCTCTAATGGAGTTTGATTTCTCAGCTGAGAACAGGAATGATTGATTTCCTTCCTCTATGTTCCTTCTTTAAGTAAAGTACAACCTGCTGAAACTCTGCTGGTTCGTCGAACTCTCAGTATTTCTTAATGGTTGGTATGGCCCTTTCGGAGAGGAAGAAAATACTCTGATTGTCAGCCACCTAGCAGGTCTTGCCTTTCTTTCTTCTGTTTTAGTATCATGGTGTCTTGGCTCTTCAAGCCTGTGCAAAATAGCCCAACTGTAGCAGTCTTTACTGAATAACTATGTGATCACCTCCCTCTCTCATCTTTCTTTCTTTTGCAAGCTTCTCTCTTATCATGCAAATACCGGTTTTCAATACCCAGATCTCTTGTTTGGCTCTGCTTATTTCAAATTTCTAATTTATTTGTCTCCTCCTTTTTGCATCTCACCATCTCAAGGATGCTCTTTTCCCCCCTGCCCTGAATATTTCTCCAATTCTTGCCTCTCCTGATTTTATTCTTCTAATGCAGTATAATTTTGCTTTGGCTGATTTTATTCTAGGGTTGCAAAGTAGAAGGTTCTTTATCCCTGTCTCTATTCTCATCCTACCTTTTGATGCTGTTGAATAATTAATATTTGCTAAAGTCCACGTTGGAAATGCTGAAAAAAAGGTTAAAATATGTTAAGAAACCTAGGGAAAAATACAGAGGAAAGCATACTTGGATAAGCTATGCTAAAATGCTATTAATATATCATTGAGTGCTCTCCTAAAGAAAGTAGATATAAATGGAGATAGATGCATTAAATTGATTGTCAGTTTTATGCCTAAATATTCTGTGATTGAATCTCACGATTTATCCCAGTTTAAAAATATGCTGTAAGTTTTCTAAGAAGGTGTACAAAAGATGACAGATTATTTTTGAGTGCTGTTTTTATTAGATTTAATGATTTATCCCTAAGTGAATAGGATTATATTCTTCTGTAAGAATAAAATTAAATTCTTATACTGCATTCTGGTGATGCAGATGGTGACTTCATCTATGGGTATTTTGGTAATTAATAGTTTTGCACAGTTAAGCCAGCACTTTCTATCTTTGATAAAACCGTTTTAAAATCTATTTCTTTCCATTTCCACTTCAGGCACAGTTTGCTAAAATACTGACAGAATCTGTGGTCTGTATGACTGATTAAATGAGCTTCCTAAATATAATTTAAGGCATTAATGATAAATAGTACTATTTCTGTGTGCTCTTTCAGATGTTTGAGTTGTTTTAAACAATTAAGGTACCTTAAGGTACGTACCTGAATCCTCCTAGGATCAAGATATTTAGAGAAAAGGCTCTAAATCATCAAGTGAGCTTTCCATTTTTTACTTTGCACATGGCCTAATGATCTGTCCTGAGTTTTTCTTACTGATTTCTCTCTCAAATACAGAATCTTTCTCAGAATATTTAAATATGAATAGACAGCCATCAAACAACACCTATGCTTTATCAAAAGCTATGCCCTTTCTCATTTTTCAAGTGCTAAGGTCTTTATGCTGTCTTTAATCACAGGTTCTCACCTATATTAACAGGCATTATGAATTGGATTTGGGATTGTGCTGGTCACTTTTTATAAAGTTTCACTTTGAAACAAGAATAGAGAGAAACGTAATTTTCTACAAAGGAATGATTTCAGGAAATTTTTTGCTACCTCTTTCTGTGGCAAAACCCTTTAGCTTTTGCCTCCTGTTTACCAAAAGCATCTTCTCAGCCAGCAACAATTTGACTAACATCTACTTTTTAATTAAATGTGGTAGCATTTAGGAAGATGCATGCTAATCTGGGCCCCAGATCTGCAGTCCTCAGCTTGACAAGATGCTGCTCCGGCAGAGGCTGTAAAGCTCTCGATAAGAAGGGTAAGGAGCAAGGTGCAGGTCCCACAGCGATAACCTCCTGACTCCAACATTATAGGTCTTTCTGCCGGAATTGAGTTCTACATCTTCCTCGATTGGTTATTGTCACAAATGAGTAATGGATGCACCCTGCCCGCGTCCCCAGGTACACGAGCCAGTCCATCAGGCCATCGGGAAGCACAGCTGTGGGCCGCAGGGGCAGGCAGATAACAGGCAGGCCCAAGAGCGCCGTTAAAGGCTCTGTAAGCACTGGGGCGCGAGCCGAGTACCTGCAGATCTTCTGAATAACGACCTGCCTGCGACTGCTCCTTGTACCGCTTAGCATGGGCATTAATCAAGCTGTTCCCTGGGACCGTGTAGGAGACCAGATAAAGCGCTACAAACAAATCAAAAGCGGGGAGGCGGTTGGGAAATGCACGGCATTCTGGCCGTGCTTAGGTTGTTGTATTTTGTTTTATTTTTCAAGGGGGGATAACGTTCAGAATGCCCTGTTCACACTGAGGATTACTGTTAGAAATATATATACGTACACGCATACATCACACACTCACACACACACACTATATATATATAATTAAGCCTTGCAAAATTGTCTAGTTACCAGCTGAGCAGCAAAACGCACTTGTCAGGTTTTTTGTGTCAGTGATGATAACAAAAAAGTAAGCGGTATTTTAGTAAACCTGTCAGGGAACTGACTCGTGCTGACTGAGAAGTGAGTAAGTAGGTAAATAAGACTCTATTTTAATTTATTAAACATGGTCTTTTGAAAGTGGTGTGATTTGCATTGCTGTCGCTAGTGTAAAGTTGTGACTGGAGGTTTTCTAAAGTGTATGTGATAAAGTGAGCTTCTGTTTAGCATCTCAGGTAAATTTGAAGGTAAGCTTGGTTTCTAAATGTATCTAACTTAGACAAATGGTCCGTGTGTCCCTCCAGAGGAGGACATTGGTAGTATCACACTGCCTAACTAACATTACAGTATCATTAACTGTATTTTAGGAAATCCCATTTTCTTATCATATTAATTCTTGGAATAATATTGATTTGTAACGCAAAGTTCAAGAAATATCTTTTCAAAAGTGTGTAACTAGAATCCACATTGGGGCCAGATTTTCTGAAGAACATAACTTTTGATTAATCAACTCAATAGATGTTGGTCAAGTTTCCAAAACTGATCAGAAGCCAGTGTCTCAGAGAAAAGCAACTGGAGCTCTGGTGTACCAAGCTACTTTAATATCTGGTAGTAACTATTGCTGTGTCTGTAAGTGTAACTATATCTGCAATAGTATAGTTCTGTAGGATTTGATTTGTTCCATTTGGCAGTGCCCAAACTTCAGAGAAGGCACTATACAAGACTTTGTCACATGGAAGAAGGCGACTACATTACATAGCAGGAAACACATGTGATGATATTCTTCTGTATGAAAATTGCAAAGGCATGTTTGGAATATGAGGAGGAAACTCCCAAAATGTTGGGGTTTGGTACATGTCAGACATCCAGAACAACCCGAAAAAGTCAAAATTCCATAGTACTTCAATGTTGCTACTTAAAGCTTCAGAATTACAAAATACTTTGTTTATGGCTTTTTTTTCTGTTGTGGCTCAGAGCTATTCTGCCCTTGGATATTTCCCTTAACCATTGTTTCAGAAAAGCCAAGTAAAAAGAAAGTGATTTTAAAAGCTCCATAGTTCTTTCAAAGCCGAGTATTTACACTAGTTCGAGGTGGAGCTTTCATGAACATATAGCTTAAATTTTCTTCTATTTTCTCTTGTAAGACTTTTCTCAGTTGTTTTTAACTCTGTTGCTCTTTGACTATTTGGACTGTAGTTTTATAAGTTAGGTTTTTCCCTGAAACAAAACTGTTTTAGAAAAAAATAATCAGCAAAGATTGTTCAGCATTTTTGGGACTAGTTTAGATGGTAAAAAAATAGTATTTTGCTGGAAATTATATTTGTACAACCTTTGATTTAAAAGGTCTAGCATCTCAGAAAAGAGAGATGTTGCTGAAACCATAGATAATGATTTTTCACCATCCCTATTCAAACCTCCCCAAACTCAGCCAAATTATAAATCCATCATTTTCTTTCTTTTCACTCTCTTGGTAGAGATTTGTTGGGCTTGACAGAATTGTTGGGCAAGGAGACTGATGTTTGATGTCAGAGCTAAGGGCTCTCTATAGGTCCTCCTCCTCACTGTGAGGACCTATAGCAGGCACACAGGCAAGCCTTGTCTCCACAGAGCTCCCTGAGGCTGCTAACAAAGCTTTTCTGTTTTATCTGTCTGTTCATGGTGCCAGCCAAGCAAAGCATGGAGAAGCTTGCTCACATTTGTTATTGCCCTTTTTCCCTAGTGATGCCAAGATTGTATGAAAAGAGGAAGGAGCGGTTTATCTTGGATTATGAGTGAGGAAGAGGTAGTAGTCCATGTAGCCAGATGGGATTTTAGAAGAGGGGCTGGATATAGGCTGTATGAAGGCAGAAACACAAAGGATTAATATAGAGGAAGGAAAACTGTTGCAACATACCAAAGGAAAAGTATGCAAGCTCCCATTAATTTGAGATCCCACCTAGGAGCGCCAAACACGAACCCGAATTCATACATTGTGGTGGTATTATATATGGATCATATTATATATGGATCATAATGGGACAGGGGCATCTTCTTACCTTCTAAATTTCCCTTTGTTAAGCACCTCAGTGCATCATGTCCCAGGCATGTTGAGGTGAGCAACTTGAAACGAGAAATTCATAGTTACTCTTAGAGATTCCCATCTCTCCACTAGTTCACCCATGGTGACCACGCTTCTATGCAAGGGACCTACTGAAAAGGCAAGAAGTGGAGAAAAACTGTGTTCTGAGATACTTTTGGCATCTCTATTGCTGAAGCAGACAGAGAATACAGTCTCCTGGGGAGCTGCTTATCTGTACCAACTGTGACACCATGAATCCCTTCTGACCATCACTGGATCCATTTCCTGCGTGTGTCCCTTCCCACTTCTGCAGCAAGGGACACGGGAGTTCTGCAAACACCACCTTCCTTCATTGCACATTCAGTTTTTGAGCACCAGCTGTTGTTGGGCATTGAAAAGTCTGGCTAATCGGACTACAATATGTAAAATAGCCTCAGATTTTGTGTATCAAATTTAGCTTAAGTCAAATTTTAGGCTGTTTACTGTTACCGGAATGCTACTGGGTGCTCTTCATCCTGTCACTTGTCCCCAGTAAGTCACAACATTGCAGACAGTAAGACCAACCTTGTTCAGTATATAGGCTTGGGGTTTGATCCTGCTTCCAATGGAGCCCATTGTCATATTAAGTTAAAACTAGTAGGCTGATACTCAAAGCAAAGAAAGAAAAGGCACATGAAATTACGATTTTACGTTAGGGTAATGATTGAGAAAGATACCTGCTATTTTGAAAGAGCAGTTATGTACATTTAAAAGTTCTTACAAAACACCATAATCAACAGAAATAAATAAAGGGGAGAATGAATCATGTCCAGTCCAGCTTTCTTTTCCAGGATCTGCATGATCACACCGAGATTCATCTACAATTTTATGAAAGTCTTCCTCTTAATTCATTTATTTTTTAACTTCTGCTAAAAAAAGTCTCCAGCCAAAGCCCTCCAAAACAGACAAAAACCTCCATCTAAAATCAGTCTAGTGGGCCATGTATTGGAAAAGAAACCCCCCAAAAAAACGGTGGCAAGCGTCACAAAGCTTGGAGCACTTTTCATCATTTCCAACTAGTGGAAGCGGTCCACTTACTGGACCTAAGAGGTGATTTGCGGTTAGGGCTTACAAGTCACTTAGGTCCTCTGGAAAACGTTACCCTTGGAACTGAAGGGAAAACAAGCACAAGGGGAAATCACAGAATGTGCCCTGTTTTGCAAGAATTTTTGTCATCGTGCTGCCCTCCTCATTGGAAAGGTATTAATGGCTGAAACATTGTTTTCTGCAGAAGGCTTTATAGGGTTTTCTGTTGTGCTAAATGCTTTTTCTGAGCATATGGAATTGTTGTTCTGTGTATTGTCTCTGCAAAATGTGTTTGTTCTAATGTTTGACACATGCAAAATTCAGCTTTGGTGGTTATATTACAATCTTAAAATAATAATAATGTTTACCCCTACAATGAATTTGCTTTTTAGAATTTGCCATTGCCTGGTTACTAACCTCTCTGCTGTGCTTGAAGTGCAGCCGCAAAGAAACAAAGTTCTCGTTAGAATTTAAGATGTGAGGATCCATTTCTACCTAACAATCTCCTACTCCTGCATTCCCTGAAGTGTATCCCATCTGCTTTTGGGAGCTCTCATTGCAATATGCAGTGATTGCAGGATAAGCACACCATTTTCCTGTCAATACTTTCCTATTAGCCTCCTGGATCCATACATCATCGTCTTGCTGGCCTGCAGTTTGCTTATCTTTGTCTCCGAGGCTGCCTTTGATTTATCTAACACCCAGGCTAATGAGGCATGGAGCCCAGGGTGGCTCCAAGGATAATGCACTGCTGTATAAAAATACTTAAGGAAGGATCAAGTGATAATCCATTCTAGACTAAAAGGCCTAGCTCTTCAACAAATGTTGTATTTCTTAATCACTAAGCTAAGACTATAATAGCTCCCTGTTAAGCTACTGCCATCAGTAAAACTATACACGCTAACTATATGAAGTTTACAAAAGAACTGAAAATTAGATTTTAATTTGTGTTCCAAAAAAGGCAAAAAAAAGTTCATTTCTTAGGAGCAGTTATCACCATTATTTGACAGTGTTCTTATGCAAAAATAAGTTAGCTTTAATATTTAATTTACAGTAATAGTTTTATATTCCCTCACTGGGACCTATGTTTTTCTAAAGACAAAAATAACAGAAGCTAGAATGTTACTGTGGCAAGGATAAATCAAACTAGCTATTTCAATAATGGAGGTAATTACAAAGTGTATATATCTGAGATGTACTGAGTGGTTAGGCGTTGTTTAATTAACATAAAAATTTCAATATCATCAGCAAGTGTGTTGGTATCACAAAAGCGTTGTTAAAAATGCATCTTAAAATAGTTATGCCTTTCACTGTTCCTAGCTAGTATGTAAGACTAATATACTTTTACTTCTCATTTCTGCTAATTACCATCTTACACAGAAACATCTTAATGAAAGCAAGGTGAAGCTCCAAGTAAGCTTTCAAAGCCGTATTTATTTGTTTATTTTTAAAGCTCTCTACCGCGTATTACTCTGATGTCTGTTTCAGTTGGGGTTTTTTTTTGTTGTTTTGTTTTGTTTTGTTATGCTTGGTTGACCTTCGTATTACGAATCCGCTACAGGCTGCTGAAATAGGTGTAATGTATAACCATTTAGAAAATGACATAGCACCAAATAATGGGATCATTCCTATGGGATACCATGCTCATATTTTGGAGTAAAAGCCACACACAAGCAAGGCTTTCACCAGTTGGCCCACCACAGCCCCCAAGGACTTGACCCAGGTAATAAGTCCTTTACTGGTCACTAACCTACATTATTGAGATTTAGTTTGGATTTTAATGACGTGACATTGTTAAGGGTTGTTATTGAGATGTAAATGACCTTCCGCTGGGTTATTTAAGACACATGAAGGACCCAGTTTAGAATGAAAATTAGTTATTGATTATTCCAGCAATTAACAAAATAAATTTCAGCACCTATATTAACATTTTCAGAAATCTTCAATTATTTTTCGCTGAAGCTGACCCAAGCAGCCAAATGGATTCCTTAGGAATATTTAAGACATTTTGAAAAAGGAAAACAAAGTTAAACACAACTGCTTAAACACAAAGTTAAACACAAATGCTGCATTCTTTGTGATCTTCTGTTTTAAAAGTATTTTTTCCTCTTTTATCTACTATGGATTACAGTAGCATACGATGCAGCTGTCTGCGCAGTTGTGCACTGTGTTATATAGATTCGTTAGTATTAAAGACAAGTTTGGAGCACATATAAAAGTCATGTCTTCATCCTGTTTGTTCCATCTTCTTTTTGAAACTTCTATCATTAGGCTAACATAATTTGGTAATTATAGAGTTCGTTTTCTCTACTGGCATTTTTTTCCTTAGTACTTTGAGCCTACTGACTTAAAAATATCTTGGGATAGGAGACAGTCTTTTGCCCGGTGTTATTTATAGGCACCTCTTCATGGTATTGATAGCACAAATGTTAACAAAATACCTTTCCCTACCTGACTTAAAGAGGAGAGTGTGTTAGTCTATCGCTGGATATTTTAACTAGAAAATGTGTTTCTTGCGTTTTTCACATGCAATAGTGCTGAGAAAACATAGAGGCTGTTCCGCACACCCAAAAGGTCACACAGCTCTGCTACATGCTCAGTTTGGTGGCAAAAATCAGAGAATACACAATACAAATATATTTTATAACTAACTCAGTTCTCTCTTTTTGTCTTTCCATGCTACAAACTCCAGCCATCGGAGAGTGTTAGGCACTAAACAGAGACTCATGCTTTCTAGTTATAATTTCACTGTTTGGGTCCCAATGATACTTTAATATACAAAACATTTAGGCAGGGAAATGGCAAAAGCAGCTTGACTGGACTTTTCTACTAGAACTCATTACTTAGTGTGTTGTCTGTAGGTGGTACTGAACTCACTGAAACCAATACTGCGGTCATGTGCTGTCTTTTGTGTTTCTGTATCGTGTCAGGATCCTCCACACCTCGGATAGTATTACATGGAAAATTAGCTGCCTACCCACTGCAGTTTGAGCATGGCTTTCAGAGGACTCTTTCACACAGAGGTATTTCAGTTTAAAAGTCCCTTTTAAAATTAGCAGCTGATAGCAGAGGGTCGGAATTTTCTAACATTGACTTTCCTGGAACAATTCTCTCTGTCTTATTACGTGCCTTTTTTTTCCTGCTCTCTCAGTCCTGCTGTTCAGATACAGGTGAAGCACCCACTGACTTAAATGAGGTTTATATCCTCTTCTTATGAATCCCTGTCATCAGTTCAATGTCTGAATCATCAGGAGGGATGCTTAACTTCTCTTTCAAGACATGACAGACTGCATTGCCTCTGACCTTAGAGGAGGATTTCATGAATGGATATTTACAGCAGCTTTCACATCAGTCTCTACGTCCATTAAACATATGATGCCAGCACAGTTGTTTTTGGCTTGTTTGGATTTTTGTTTGCTGATCAATCTAATAAGAAATAAGCAGCAACTCCCAGTGTATGATTTTTTTAAGCTTTTCTAAGATAAGTGTTAAATGTTAGCTCTCATTGTTAGTATTTTGAAACAGAGAGAAAATCTAACAGTGCCAATATATGTTGAGGTGTAACAATAATCAAAATACAAGCACAAAAAGTTTGCCCTTATCAAACTTTAAAACCATTTGTATTTTTAGATCCAAAAAGCAAGACACATCTGCCAAAACACCCTAACAGATACTCACCATTAAAAAAAAAATCATCCTTTAAAAAATTAGATATGTAATACAGCTGTAACTCCTATGAATAACGAGGCAATAAAAAGAAAAACAGTGTTATATTTCCTCTGTACGTCACCCAGTAACTATTGATTTCTTCAGATGTTCTCCCACATACAGAGCCCTTCTAGTATATCTCTTGAAAGGCAGCAGAGCTGTTGTTTGATTCAGATTTAAACCAACTACCCGTGAGCTTTCCAGTACAGCACCTGGGTGAGGAGTAATCACCTGTATGGTAAGCACAGAGAGACATGCAGCTTAAGAGGTGGAAGATCCTCTGGAAGTGCCAAGTGTTGTCCATTAATACACGGGCAGAGTAAGTACTCCTAGATATTAACGTAAGGGTGAAATTTCTGGACCTTTCAGTTTAAGTGGAGAAGCCCTCATGATCTTCCCAGCAAGCCCATTGCTGCTTTACTTAAAGAGGTCCAAGCTCAGACGCCTGTACCAAGTGCAACTAGGACACTATTTTGCAGAAATTAAAGCAGTCCTCAAACCAAATGCAGTTAACTAAAAAACCCCCATATTTTAAAAAAGGTGTCCAAACACATTTCGTAATGCATCCAGCAAGACAGTGGCAATTCAAATTCACTTGCCTTCCTTCCCAGTCACTGTAGCTGTGGGCCATGTTTCAAAAGTACGTATCCCTTTGCGGGTGTTTTTTTCGGAGGACGTTGCCTGCTGGTTTAGGACTTACATTGCTCTAGACTGATTTTTCTAAAGGGCTCAGCACTTCTCCATTCCAGAGGCAACACAGCATGATATCATCCCAGGTCCACCAGACTCCCTTTCTTTCCATATGTGCTATACCAGCACCAGCAGTGCGTATATCCAGTCTCCCGAAGCACACTGAAGCGTGTTTTCTGACCTCTGATTGCAAGTAAAGATTATTCCCCTCAGACATTCCCATAACGGGGATGTGTATGATATGCTGTTTACATATAGAAAAGCACGAAGATGGAGATAGGAATATGTGAGTGAATGCAGTTTTGTGGCACTGGAGGCAGGGAGATGTGGAACGGAGTCTACAGATGAGTATTTATTATGAAATATAGGTATGCGTCCAGCTCCCTGTTGAGATAGATACCATCCTGTGGACTCTGAGGGAAACGTTATCTCTCTCCCACTTTCTTGAAATAGCATCTGCTAAACAAAACAATTGCACCTGCAAATATCACCTGATACAACAATTTTAAGAGAGATTTGTGTATCTTGCATTAATAATAAATGTGAAGCAAAGCCTGATATTTTATTTTATAAAAATAAACCACACTAGTGTATACTCAAGAAACATTCATAATAAATGTCAGTTTTAGGGAAAAAAATCTCTAATATTGTTTAAGATATTCAAAGAATGTTTTGCTTTAATAACTGCAAAAAAATCCTGAACCACTTTCAATCCATTTGTAGACATTCTTAACGCTAACAACTCTACAGAATTCACTCTATGCTTTACTGCTAACGAAGATGACTGGCGAGATGAGGATAACCGCCTGTCATGACTAAAGACATCCAGGGAACCGGCTAAGGAGAAAGGTGATGGAGTAGATCTGAGCAGCTCATGTGCCTCAGGCCATTTGGATGCCTTTTCCTTGTGGTGCCACTAGAAGAGCTTGGATGCAGAAATGATTGCTTCTTGTGGGCAGTCTCTCAGATGGCTACACAGGTCTGCAATGAATATACACTCACCTTTCCTCTCTTACCGATCCTTAACTGGTGAGAGGAGCCATGGACACGGCTTACATTGCTCGGTTCTGTTGTGTTTTGTGTGCAACACAATCACAAAACCTCATTAGTGTTGGGGTTTTTGGTTACAACTGTGCAGATTTCTAGAATATACTGTCAGTGACTTTACACATTTGTATATGTATTCCACACAGCATGTGAGCAAATGAGGTTCTTCATGCACAGCAGTGAAATGCAATCCGCAATTTAATGCAATGCAATGCTAGTATTTAATTAGAATTTGGACTGAATTAAATACACTGAGAATAACAGACTTAAATCTATACAAGAAGAGAGAATATCTAGCGGTAATCCAATACAACTTCTTGTTGCTCTTATTGCTCCATTCATAAAGCAGCTTCAAAGCAAGGACACCACTTGGAAAAGAAGAAAGTTATTTAAGAAGTCCAGCTCTTTAGTAGACCATGTGGATGAGAAATTGCTTGGTTTCTTTAGGCAGCTCAAGTCCTGCTTTTAGAGCAAAGTGCTGAACTCCACCCTGCCCACTGTCGTACACTGGAATTACCCTCTGATACTGTATTCCAGCAAACTCGTGTCTTAGCAAGTTCCTATGCAGATGCAGTTAAATGCAAAGTGTCAACCATGCAGAAATAAGGGATGGGGAATTTACGTTTCTGTACTCGCAAGTAAAGCCCGTGGGATCGTGAAAGAGGAAGAGGGGAGCAGCTGTACAGCCAAGCTGTACTGGGGTCTATATTTGTAGTCTGACAACACGGCAAGCAGTACGCTGGTGAGAAAAGGGTTAAGGAGATACTTTTGCTAGTGAGAATAAAGACATTTGCCAGCATGCTGACATCTACAGCTGATGTCTGCAAAGGGAAATTTTAGGCTAAATGATGGGATTTGGAAAAGCATGCAGATTTCATAGTAGAATGACAATTTCTGAAGTGAGAATGGTTTTTTTTGTGATTTCTTCTTCCTTGGAAAATGCTGTAACTCTCTGATATGTGACTGCTCTTTTCTCAGCTTTTCTGTTTTCCGCGTGTCTGGTTTAGCCCTTCTTGTGCCGTGGTTATCTGCACCTGAAGGACAGACGGGTGGGGAGGCATTGTGTTAGAGAAGTCTTGAGTTCTCCGCCGGCTACACAGAAGTGTACGCATATCTAAATTACTGAAAAATACATTTTAGCCAATAAGATAAGATCACATAATTGATGAAATCCTGAAGTCTTTATTCAGTCCTTTCTCAAAAACAACCAGCGTGCAAGTCGTCAAGAGATTTCACTATGACTTACACTTGGCCATCAAGGTTGTTTTGCTTGACCAAGATGAGGAAAATAATAGTGGGAAGAGAAAAGCTAGGTCACTTTTCTAATTCCCCTTTAATCAGTTAAAATTGACATATAAACGGAACAGCTGAACTGAAAGAGTTGCAAATCTCTTTCATGGTAATGCTAACAGCTGGTTTTCACAAAGGGATGACGTTTGAATTGATTTTCTAGCTGAAACAAAGATGAACAGAGGCATGTTTGTTAAATGGAAGTTACATACAAGAGCTTCAGGTTTTTGGTCATAGAATAGATTTTGTATTTTTATATTATTTCCTCTTTCTGCCCCTTCTTCATTGGCAAAATCAAAAGCAAGAAATAGTGATGAGATTGCAGGGATGAGGCGAGAGTGAGAACAAAACCGTAAATTCTTTCACAGTCACTTTGTTCATCAGAAAAATTCTCCCCAAATTTTCAGCTGAAAGCAATTTGACAGCATCTTTTATTTACTAGCAGAAAGTTCTGCATGTACAAGATAGAGCCCATTCCCAAAGGTCTTATGACTGAAATAGAAAATGTGTAGTCAAAGCAGTATGGGACTCTTTTTTTTCTGCTGAATACCCTGTGCCCCTGAGTGCTAATGACACATGCAATGTATAGAGAAAAAAGGGTTTACTGAGCCCACAAAAGCACGCTGATGTGGCTTGCTGGTTCTGAATCTTTCTCTTCAGGTACTAAACTGCTCCTAAGTGTTTCTTGCCTTCAGCTGTGTAATCATGTGGATTTGTATTAATGCAGTTTCTGTGAGCCAGAGCACTAAGCTTCCAACTTGCAATCAGAGTCTGTGGGTTCAAATCCTGACTGTGCCACGAAGTGATGTTGGGCGACTGTGTTAGCCCTGTGGCCGGGGGCCTAAGCAGTTGGGTTAAAATACCATTGTAGAAAACATTGGGTTCAGCAGATATAAGAGAATGTTATGATGTGAAAGGCAAAGCATCTCCCAGATTCTGATAAAGCTGATTCCTTCCTCACTGGTGTCAGAGGAAAAAAATAAAATTTTAGTTTCTCCCCAGTTTGCGAGTGCCTGGCTTCCTGGAAACAACTTACAGGCAGAGAATTTCATCAGCAGCAATGAAATGCTGTGCTGCAAAACTTTCACTTGGTTTATTTCCCTTTTTCCCTAATCATATTGCAAAGCATCCATAAATGGGTGTATTTGTCCTTGTTTACCTTCTGGACTTTTTCTGTATTTTCTTTATAAAGTTTAGAACAAGTGTATTTTTTACAGGTGATACTATTCTGTCTTTAGTTATTAAAAACAACAAAAAATTTGGACAGATCTAATTTATCTTGTCTTTGGACTTTTCTAAACAATTTATGTATTGTTTCTTTCAGCTAGAAGTAGATCTACACAGCAAAATTTGCACTCAGACAGAGCTGTTGTTTTTTTCTAGGAGCTATTTGGACCCAAAATGTTAAGATCCACAGTAGACATAGGTTGAAATAACAAAATCTGTGTCTAGATTAAATGGGCTGCCTCCTGGCAAAGTTTATAGTCAGAACAGGTTAGGAGCTGGAGCCTATGCAGGAATTATGCAGAAATACAAGTGCGAAGCTAACGTAATGCAGTGGATGTTATCTGTAGCACTGTATTACCTTAATATTCCCACCGGTTAAGATATCCATCTGATTAGTCTGAAGATGTCACATTATCTAGTAATGCCAAATATACATTGAAATGGGGAAAGCTATGGGCGTGATTGAATTGTGATAACATATGGTTTGTACAGTCATTGGCCTCTTAAGAACTTAACTTCCAGCTGGGCTCTGTGTAACATAAGAAACAGGGATATCACATTTCCCCCATCTCTGCTTCTGGCAGGTGTGTGCTAGAGACTGACTGCTAAATACTTTGTAATTAGTATGCCTTGGAGCAGTCACTGTCATCTTACATCTGTAACTGGAGTGAGGGCACTGTTAGTGTGACTGTGTTCATTTCTTTAACGTCCCAAGCCTATAGACCTATACAAGGCAGCCTGAAGGATCGGTGTTTGATGCATGAACCATAGGCAGACCTCAGAAATGTATCTAATTATACCAGTATCTGACTGCACTATTGTAGCAAGATGTATTATTCATAGACAAAAATGAACTGCTATTCAAGGATAGAAAAATCTTATACATTCTGCCAGTTCTGAAGTTCAATGTCTAATTGAAGATTAAATAGTTTGAGACAATCGATAGCTGTATTTTAGATTTTCAAAACTGTTCCTGACCTATCGTCATGTTTCCCAATGTGCAATAAAACATTGATATTGTCTTTCAAAGCGTGTGAGAGAGAGAGACAGAGAGAGAAAGGTAAATTTACTGCTAAGATACAAAGTTAAACAATTTGCTGGAAATGCGTAGCAGTACCCGCAACCTTTACGTGCTTTACTAGATCCCAGGCTTTTTTAGAAGCAGTCTGTGGGTGTCACTCATTATGTTTTCGTTTATTTAAAAAACATAATTCTCCCTTGTGTGTGGGGGGGTACAACTGAAAGCCACGATCGTTCCTTTTTGACAAACTGATAGGCTTTGTTTTCTGTTGGTTTAATCCACAGTACTCATTTTAAAACTGTCTCTACGGATCAGAATGCCACAAATATGAATGAGAGTTTAGGCAGCAGACATCTGTCATGCAAAATCCAGAGGAAGGCTCCCCACCCACAGCTGTGGGATCTCAGATCAAGAGGGGAAGGAAGTTCCACTTGAAGATCATGGTGTCGACAGTTGTTTTTCAAGCAGAAAAGATTTAGTTTAAAACAATTTTGGAGTCAGTCATGTAGAAAGAGGGTCTCAGAAGTAAATGGGTCCTATTGAGTGCTTCAAATAAACATTAAATTTTGCTCTGGCATCAACTGTCAGCACCTAAGAGCTAATATTGTGTGACTTTCCAAGACACACATCTTAGCATGTAGATCACCAGTTTCTTCAGTTTTCTTCACAAATGTTTTGCATCCAGATGAGGATACATCTTATGTCATCACCTAATCACCACTGGACATGGAATTTTACTTTGTGATCCTTCCATCACACCTTGTAGCTTTGATTCTGCCTCTTAGAGTCACTTCTAGCCCAAGAATGCTTGTCAGTTCATTTTTCCAACGGCTAATGAAACTGTTATCTGTAGCTGTTATTCAGGAGTTGATCCAACCGATAAAAATGAATACTTTGAGGGATATCTGGTCTACCTAATTTTTCCTTAAATGTTTTGGCGTTTAACAAAGCAGCCTTCTTAAACTGAATTCTTACATAGACACTAAAAAAAAAGGACTGATGATTCTCAGAAAATCTAAAGGACCCTCCAAATTGTTCCTAAGTAATCACTTTATTTAGACTTGAAAAAAACTCAATTAAGTGTCTAACTTGGATGGATAGAATTCGTTTTTGAAGCAGGATCTCTCAGGTAGGATCAGTTTCGTTTAGGAGGATCAGTTTGCTGCATATCTCAAATATGATCACTGGAATACTATACATACAATTCCTGGACTTGCATTACTTAAGTAGATCTGATCCTGCTTCTGTTCCTGAACATATCTACCTCTAGCTCTGAGAAACTGGTAGAGTATTGTTTACGTATAAGGAACCTGCTATTTGAAGTCTTTTCCCTATGCTTGCACTTTTTTACAGGTCAAATAACTTCTTAAGCTTCATCTTGATAAACTAAATAGATGGAGTATCTTTGGTCTCTTTGGGCAAGCTTTCCACAGGCCCTAAATGCCTGATGCTGAGATGAGATGAGTGCTTTAACGTTGGGAGATATCTCTTGAGATAGCCTTTATCAAAAAAATACCTTTAATGTTTCTTAAATGTTTTAGAACTCAGTGTTCTTCAACCTTCTTAAGAGAAGCTGGCATATGTGTCTGTATATTTAAAGAATGCTTTGCATTAAGTAGTCAATACTTATGTAAATGTCTAAGACAATGTCTGACGGCAACCTGACTGTTCTTGGGCAGATAAAATTGAGATGGATGCCAGACTTTTTTTGAAGTTCTGAAAAAAACATCTAGTAAACACAATAAATGAGAAAATAGTTCAAAGGAATCTCTGAATCTGGTATGTAATATCCTTCAAATGATTACTGATCTTGGCCAGCGGGATAGGAAAGGATAAAAGCAAACAGAGTTTTAGCCACCACAACTTCTACAGTACAGCTACTTGAAGACATTTTCCAGAGAGGAAAGGCAGTGCCTCACCTCCAGTCTGGACTGAATTTGCTATACAAAGGTCTAGCTTAGGGAAGTATTTACACAAGTGCATGGGAGAGGGAGGTGTAAGAGTCAGAGGGCGAACCTGACCTAATATACTCTGCATTGCCCTCTCAGGAACCTTGGCTGTATGCATTGGCTATAGAAATAAGCTATGGAGATGGGTCTGCTCTGAATAAGGAATATTCCTCTTCTTTATTATTGGACAGGCTGGTGTTTTACCACCAGCCTACGTAAAGGACATTGCAGAGTTTCACTCCCTGAGGCTATACTGTAAAAGACATTGCATCCAGCAGGCTCAATCCCTCTCAGCTTTCGTAGCTGTGTGAGCGAGGTGCTATCCCAACCTGGATTCATCCCAGGTAACTGAGGGGGTCAGCTGTGTTCACCTCTAGCCATCCCTCCGTAATTCGTGGCAGGAGGCAGGCATCGCTGGAGGTGATCCAGAACTTATTGCTGTCCCAGGGGAATTGGATCACTTGCTCCTGGTCTATGTGTCTTGGCTAAGTTAGGGTCCTGCTCTGAGCCTCCTTCTCAAGGAGATTAGCTTGGTGAAATAGCATCAAAGCAGCTGATACAATGTAGAGAAACAAGCACTGAAGTGCTATAAGGAAATAATAGCAAATTCTCAGCATTTCCATTCAGATACCGACATTTTCACTGTTTGTAAACCATCAGCGTGTCTGATCCCCAAATCAATCCTATTATTTAGCTGGAAAAAAAAAATCTCCTCTGGTGCATGGGATACACAAATCCTTAAAGAAAACTATCTTATGTAGTAAGAAAAGCTTTATTGATAGTATCACAGTTCAGTCTTCTCTTTGTTGATGATAGGATATTATGGTCCCCAGGTGACATTTTCGTCTGGAAGATAAACAATAATATAATACTTGGCTAAGTTCGTATTAATTATGCTATCATTTCTTCTTTATCTTGTTTCTTGCTATTACTTTCTTCTTTTCTTGCTTGTAGCTCCTGCTTTTAAACTGTCTTTAATTCCTGACACTCCATGCTCATGGGAGTCTCTGCACTTTGAGAATACTTGACATTCAGGAAAATACACTTTATATGTTAAAAATCAATGGCGACACAATATTTACAGCCCAAAGGCCAAACATTTGTGTTTCTTTATAGAGAGTAAGTGCTTGGAGACCAGCTTTGTGCTGCTAAGCTACAGACATCAAAGCATAATAATATCGCCATTTTAAACTCAACGGCTTGAGTTGGTTCTAGCATGGTTAAGTAAGGGACTGGCTGATTTTATGGATACATTTAATACGGAGATGCATATCAGAATTATTATTTTTTCCCTGAACTGTGAGACAACTCTGTCTAAGAGAAGGTTGTCTCTTCTCTGCTAAAATATCTGTATAAAGTCTAAAATTATAGGATAATACTTTCTCCATCTCATAAAAAAGGATGGATTCTTTAAAAAGATATTTTTGTTGAAGTCACAATTAATTCCTTGTAAAAAAGAGGTCATAATGTGATACTGCTTTCTCTCTTTCTCGGTTTATACAATAAATATATACCACTTCTGAAGGCTTGATTTTTTAACTGAGAACTGAAATAAAAGCTGCTTTAGCCATTCAGCCTCTCTAACACAAGAGGTAGTTTGTCATTTTAGCACTGCTTATAGAGATTTGTTTTATATCCCAGGAAAGATTTATAATGTTTTCAATTGGTGTATTTTACTCTAATAGGCTTAATTTTGGTGGGTGAGACAAAAACACTGCAAGGCATTTATTACATCATTAGAAACTGCACTATGTATCTAGAGTGCAGTGTCATTTGGTTTGTACGTTTGACCCCTGCTTGTTATTAGGTGCACTTTACTAAATCAGCAGAAGGAGATAGGTCACTAACGACTATTACCGAGCTAATAATAATTATAAGGGAAAAAACCTGTTATTGATGTTTCAGACATCATTTCATATATGCTGTTCCTGAGACACTGATTTGTGATTTGCATTATAAGGAATGAACTTTCTTTGACCTGTCATTTAACATAAGTTAGGCTATTTGGCCTGATAGTCACATACTGTCCTTTCTAATGATGAAATTATTGTATTTAACTCTTTGAATGGATTTTTGAAAGATTTTGATTTCACGGTAGTTCTAGAATAAATTAAAAAGGGGGTAGATAAATTAGAAATAGTGCACACGAGAAAAAAAATCTTGAGAGATAATAGGGAGACCAACAGCATTTAGACATATTTTGAGCCATTGAAAAGCTATGTTACTTCTGAGCAATACACATCACAGGAGTTTTATTATAGTCTCACTATCACTCTGAACATAACACATATGTGTAAGTGTACGAGGAAATGCAATGACTTCAGCAGGGCTTGTACTTCAAGTTAAACTCTCTGACCTGGGCAACTAGTGGCTTTTTTGCTGATTGTGGTGGTATCAATAGAGCTGAATAGCCAGAAGTGTGTGGTAAGAAATAGGTTGGGTAGATTTGTACATACAAAGTGGTTTTGTTCTACCTTGTGCTACTATTCAGTCAATAAAAGCATATCTTTCCTAAAAGGTCTTTGCAATATGCACTTTGTTGCTGATTTTGCTCCATCCGGAAAGACCAAAACTCTCAGTCAGGGGTCAGTCCATCAGATTTGCGATATGAGACTTAAACGAAGCAGAAGGTTTCTATTTGCCAGATCCAACAATGTGCAACTGTGTCTCAGAATACAGCAGCTCACTGGGAGAAACATCACATCATTTATCTCCAGCATGCAACAAAATCTCACCAGATCAAGACAATCTTTCCAAAGTGGCTGAGTGATCTTAATGATCCATAAACGAGGAAGGGCATGGCTGCTGAGACTCTGACAACTGGGATCTACAGCCTGTGAACCCAGGTGGGGGGAAAAAACCAGTCTTACCTCAGTTTCTCAACAAAATACAATGCAATTACACGTTTGTCCCAAACATCGTCTTTCAGACTCTGCTGTTTGGGGTCCAGGCACAACTGTCAGCACCACCGTGGGTGATGGCCAAAGCTCCACATGCATGGCCGTAAGCTGGTATGAGATTAGTGTGCAGGTGAGGGCCTGTGCTTGGCCCAAGCATTTCTAACCCCATCAAAGAAGGCATCTGGCTGACTAGGAGTCCAAAGGGTAGGATGCAGCTGGAGATAGTCAGTAAGCCACCTTTCTTTAGTCACTACAAGTTTTGGCAAAAAATAAAAAAAAAAGTTTTCCTTTATTAATAATCCATAGGAAACATAAAAGCAAAATTAACTACGAATTGGTGAACTGGGTGGGGGAGGAAGCCGATTCACTGCTACTACTAGTAGAAGTAGAAGATATGATTACTTAGACTGTAAATTCTTCAGTCTAGAAAACAAATCACCTAAAGTTTATAAAGTCATAGTGGTATGGAGAAGACAAATATGTTTATAATCTCTAACAGAAGAATTAGTAAGCATTAACAAGACTGGCAAATAGGTTCGAAACAGAGAAAAGAGATGCTTACTAGCTGTTGAACTTTTCAGAGAATGCTGTGTACGCTAAAAATGTTATTGGTTTAAAAAAAACGGAGGAAAGTTTGGAAGAAAAGTCTACCCAGGACTGTCAGATAGACCATTTGGGAATGAACTGGTGATTGAGAGACTGTTCTGGGGAAGTTTTATCTGCTGTTAGTCCTGTTGTATCATGGTTATACTCTTCTTACACATTCACTAGTGGCCATTTTTGTAGGCAAGATAATGGGCTAATTGGGACTTTGATCCAGTTGACACCGCAGTTCTTCTGTTTTTATGATGATCTGTGCCATAAATCAAAACCTTACAAAGCCCTTTTTTTCTGTAACTTTTCAAATTTCCATTTTGCTCATTTTTTCCTTCTCTCTTGTCTTCCCCTCCAGTTTCTTGAAAGTGCAAGTGTGCCTTTCATTGTTGTGTGACACTACATGGAAGTATATATTTCTGAATACATCATGCTGGTTTCTCAAGGTTTGTCTTCTCTAGCAAAAAAGCAGACAAGCAGGTTTTTTTCCCCACGTGTTTGTAGTTGTGAGAGACTAACTACAATGGATGAGATTTCACAGAGCAGCAGTGTTTCTGTGGCCATACCAGGAAAAAAAGATGTATTCTCAGCACGTTAGTTAATATGTGGTAAAATCCTACGGAGACGAAGGCAAATCTCAGCAGAATTGAAGTAACAACTATATTCCTGTCTAATACTTTACATGCTAACACATTTTCAATCCAGAGATGACTGTGGATTTTACAACATTTTAACTGAAGTATGATGAGGAGACAGAGGAATGCAGTCCTAGTCTAAAGATAACGGATCTCTGCAAAGCTATGACTTGCCATGCTGGATATAAAACATAATGCAGATAAAAAGCCATAATGCACAACACCAGCTGATAGTGGCTAGGAAATGTGGAAGGAAGAATGCCAGCACCGACTGAAATTTCACTCGATTTACACAGCAAAACTCCACAGATAGGTATAATTTCTTGCTTGCTTTATACCATCATCCTAGATTCGATATTGCTCTCTATGACAGGTTACATCATTATAGTGTACCTTTAAGGCTCATGTCAGAGCAAGTAAACATGAAGATTGTTATCTCTGTTTCACATACGTAACAGATTTTTTTTCATTCTTAAATGTAAAAAGTACACTCGATGGCGAGAGGAGAGAGAAAAAGAAGCATGAGTTAGTTTACTTAAAGATCTTAGCAGATTTTGTTTTCAGTGGAGTAATTTTCCCTTGGAAAGAAAATAGTTTGCAAAGATTGAAGGGATATGGGACAAGCACCTTCAAAAAGAAATAAACTGGTGTTTACCAGAGACATAGAATCCCAGATGAGTTAATGAAGTTCCATAGCTGAAAGCAGTTGGAGACCAGGACAGGACTAGGGAAAGGATTCTGTCGCTCCAACCTTCACAAAGGGCAAGAA
>VZSC01003658.1:108002-145502 GCA_013398225.1 Steatornis caripensis
TTTATTACATAAAGTGCATACATTACAATATATGTCATCCATATTACAGATGATGTGTTTTGGACAGTATAGGATAATGAAAAATACTTTAAAAACAGATTCTAAAACACTTATTTGAGATTTCAAAGCTTATTGTTCACCTGCTATTGAAAGACATTGAACTTTGTACAAGGCAGACTTTTCCTGAGACTTGATGGGTTAAAGATTTCAAGCGTTTTCTAATTATTGATCCTTACTGATAACTAGACTCAGAAGGATTTTTCCCTTACTAAGAAGTATAAAATAGGGTCTTTACTCCTATAGTGTAGGTGTACAACTCACAGGCCATCACTGCAGAAAATCTGCCTGTAAAAAAACCTACGTGAACTGCTGCATTTTGATGGCATAGCTGTGCACACATGTGGGAAAACACCATCTTCAGCTGAAGACTTTGCAGTTCATTATTTGGATGATCATTTTAGAGTGATACAAAGTATCTCAATTTCACATTAGGCCGCTATTATTGAACTATTATTTGGCATGATGTTAATAGCTTCCATTTTCTTAATAGCTTTTAGCAAATCGGTAAGCTCTTGGCAGCAATGTTTTATCCTTCAGTCAGTTTGCAGCCCTTATGCTTTTTCGCTGTCATCATGTAGAAACAAGAAAGGTTAAGTCTGAGAGGTATCATTCTTGCGCTTTTAAACGTCTGTTTCTTCCCTGCAGTTTGTTGCCCACACTGCTTGCAGATCGGTGCGTTCAGTACATAAGGGCACTGCTATTGCAGCTGTAGGTGGGCCATAAGGCACCACCGTCCCCTTCACTTCTGAACCCAAAAGGCTTGCATCATCTCCACATCACAGGTCACTGTAGCCAGTGGCACGCTCATTTCAGCTGCCTTGCAGGCCTGTTTAATGATCAGATAAATTGTTCCTTGGAAGAACTTAGTTCACTTCACTGGCTAGGGTGACAAGCTTGACTTTGACAATGACCTCTAAAATGCCCAGGTTAAGTTAGCCAAATCCCACTACTAGTACTTAACTGGAATTATCACTGGAATACGACCCAGTTTCTCTTCTTCAATGTTGCCTTTAATACCAGGGTAGCAGGATGAAAATTTCACAGATGGTATTAAGCCAGGTTAATTAGGTCTGATAAAATGATCTAGCAATCGTTTCTGACCTAAAATTTAGTATAAGGCTGATTATTAAATTAGAAATTTCCTATTGAATCACGGTTTTGTTTATGAAGGGACAAAGGGCAACGGGCACAAACTGGAGCACAGGCAGTTCCACCTGAACATGAGGAGGAACTTCTTTACTGTGAGGGTGACAGAGCACTGGCACAGGCTGCCCAGAGAGGCTGTGGAGTCTGCTTCTCTGGAGATGTTCAAAACCCACCTGGATGCGTTCCTGTGCACCCTGCTCTAGGGGCACCTGCTTTAGCAGGGGGGTTGGACTGGATGATCTCCAGAGGTCCCTTCCAACCCCCATCATTCTGTGATTCTGTGATTCTGTGACTCTCCTTCTTCCTTGAAGTCAGGGGTATCTCCCTCTGTGGATGTTAGTGGTACTCCAAAGAGGGTCCAATGAAAATTCAGATGAAGCATGGGTTTTCAACAAAGCCGAAGAGGGGTCAGTTATGTACAAGAGAAAACCAATTTTGTTCCTTGTTCCGTTATAATCAGTATATTTCCAGGTTCTCTAATTGCTAACTGTACTTTCATCAAACACCTGTAATTCATGTACATGTGCAGTAAATGGCTTTCATATCTTGGCAAATTCAGATTTTTTTCTTTTTTATTTTAATACAAAGTTCAAAATTTAATTCCACTATTTATTTTAAACCTATTACCAGAATTCATGTTCTGGATAAAACTTTCGGAATGTCAGTGCATTAGAACTGAAGATCCAAGGAAAATTGCAGTGGCTTTCACTTTGGCTAATTGTTTTTCTTTCCATAAAGTTAGGCAGGAGAATGTTAGTTACCTAGAAATTCATATACTGGGCAAGCCTTAATTTGACAGCATTTTGTGAGGGAAGGTCTTGGAATCAGATTTTGTGTGTATGTGTGTGTGTGCGCTAATTTTTTTTTCCTATTTTTTAACAAATCTTAAAGCAGAGGCAGGGACTCAGGCAGAGAATGTCCTCAGATGAATTTCGAAGGCATGAGGCATGGTGAGAATATTAAGATTTTTCAATGTTTGTTGCAGTTCTTGAAATTGCCTGCGTAGTCATAGTATTTTCTCAGTAGAGTCTTGCAGTCTGTGTAGGCTCAGAGATATATTTGTTTAATTCAGTGAATAAAAATAGTTTAAACAGCTTTCTGTCCTCCCTCCCTCTTAGCAATTCAGATTCAAAATCCCAAGGATCACAGTTTAACTTGCAGATTCTAGATTAAATGTACACATTTGGCTGACACAAAACCTTCTCTTTACTTTTAGATGGAACAAAATTTATCTGTCTAGAATCACTGGAAATTAGTTCTCAATATCTCTTTTTAATTTACTTTTCAAGTTATGAGGGAGCTGATACAGTTGTAGGATATAATCTTCAGCATAATATTCCATTTCTGTTTTTTTCATTGCTGAAATTATCAATTATTGTCCTCAGAACTTGAAGCATGTTGAATCTTTTGATTTTGCTTTCAATGGTAAGATAACAGTGGAAGATACTGGAATTCTTTGGTTTTCTGCAGAAGGAGAAGGATACCCAGAAGAGCATGAAAATCTTTTAAATCTAAGAATTTTTTCTTATACTCCATAGCTGTAGGTGCTGATTTTTTTAAGCTTGAGGAGCTTTTTTGTTTTTTTCAGTGAAGATTACAAGGGAGTGGAGTTTCAGAAATGCTGCAGTAGAGGTGCATGTTACACTTATGTGCCATTTCTACTTGTGTTAAAAAAAAATTACGAATTGTAGAAAATTGTGGTTCAGAAGACTGGTCTCATTTCTTTTGCAAGGGGTAATTCCTGTACGACTTCCCTGCTAGGCACCGTGGAGCTTATTCACTTGAACTCCTGCAGAGCATCAAAATCCAAGATGTATAATTTAAGGACTGTACTCATTACTTTCATTTCTGAAGAGAGTTGTACCCTATGGCATGGTTTCACAGCATGTTTTTTAAAACTCCTAATCATCTAGAATCCTAACACTTTATAATGCTACTTTGTTTGTATGAGCTTAGATTGCGGACCCAAACTCTGTCCATCTGAAGATCCAAAATCCACTGGGTCATCCTTCCAAATCTGATTCTTAGCAAGTTGTTCTCACATGGGTCTCAAATGCTTACAGCCACTTGCTAAAAGTAGTTTTTTATTTCCAGAAAGCTGATGTGTACGAGAAAAATGAGTTCTTGTAATGAGAATAATTCATATGTCTGTGCCAAATAATTCAACAGTAAGGATTAGGTCAACCTTCACTTCATGAAAACATGAAAGGGTCAGTGGAAGTGTCTGTCCATACAAAGACTCCCTCTCCTCTCCATTGTTTTGAGGTTCAACAGCACAATTGCCACATAGCTGGACGAAAGAAAATGGACTAAAATGACACATGAATAGACTGGACAATTTTCAGGTGTCACCCAACACATACTGTCAATTGATGGAATATCCGTACCCACAAATAGGACAAGTCACTTTGCAGTGCTCACAGGGTCCTTGCATATTATGAATCCTTACTCTGGTCGTGAGGTTGCACTCCGTCTTTGCAGAGGATGTGATTTTCACAACATATTTTGATATTTTTCTGATCTAAAATCTGTCTGGACAAGTCAAATGATTAGAAAAATCTTGCCTTGAAGAAATTTCCGGTGGTGTTTACCACAACAATGCATGTCCTGAGAGATATAGAGCCCTCACTAAAAAAGTGAGGAGCAAGTTCTGCCTGCCACATGCTCTATTTGTCATCCTGAAGAATAATGTTTATATTCAAGCTTTTGTTTCTAATTTTCAAAGCGTGTGGTGGTGTCACTGCAAGTATTTCACATTTGAACCACAGTAACAAGCTTCTATTCCACTGCTTGGCACACTGGACTTGTCTACAAACTTGTGTGTAAAAGTCTAAGATTTTTCAATTTCTTGTTTTGAGTTCCAAATACAAAATATCTTCTTACATCTTACTTTCTATAATAAATGCACACAATGCATCATATTTACGTAGGAATGTGATATATCCTTGCATGCAATCTTTAAAGCAGGAGTAGATATCTTGCTAAAAAATAAGCTACAGCTTATCTTGCTGAGTTTACTGAAGGAACCAGTGTTGTGCAGGAGGTCATGTTAGATGTTTATAATAGTCCCTTGTGTACTTAAAAACCTATGAACCTAAAAATATACAAATATAAATAATATACACACATATGTATGTAAATAATTTGCAGTATTTTTTCCACTGAGGAAAGGAATGAAGAAATAATTACACATAAGAGATACTTGTGAATGTTGCGTAACAGATCACCAAGATACCATGGCATTCATAAACCCTAGTGAGGATCGTGGCATATGTTCTCAGCGTGACAGAATAATAAATGACTATTGTAATTATAAAACAGATAAAATGAACAGAACAAATCAAAAGGTCTTCAAAATAAACAGTGCTTCTTGCTCATGTTAAAAGATAAGTTTTTTTCTGAGAAAATCATACTTTTTTTTTTTTTTTTAAGGTAACCAGCTTGGTGCATGTTATAGAAATCTTTGTTTCTCGTAACATCTTCACTGTGGGCAGGCCACAGGATACAATAGGCTTGTGGTCTAATTTAGTATTGCAAATCCTGGGTTCCTTAAGGGGAAAAAATGCTGCCTATTTTAACAGGGAACAGAAAACTAGCCAGAAAAAACCCTTGAAGTTTAGTTTCTCATGCCGCTGCATGTGTTCTTGAGAATATGATTCTTCAGCATTTTCATAGAAGAGGTATTAGTGTAAAAAATTATGTTCAGTGTTCATTTTCGCCTCATGATTTTCATACGTGAACACACTGTAACTAACAGAAAGACCAGTCTTGTAAATACAATTAATTTAATATCTTTACATTATCCATAGGTATTAATGGAATACAAGTTATTGTATCCAAGTATTTAGGAGGAAAGCTTTTCCTTAGAAATCTCGGTGGCATGAAGTTGCCATTGTGAATGTTTGGTGACCTTGTGCAGCAGTGGCTCTGCTTTTTGAGGAGTGCAATAGATTTTCCTAATTGTGACATACGGAGCTCCAGAGTGTGCCCCTTGACACATTGCCTGGTAACTTGATGCGGTGTAGAGGCACTGGAGAATGCTGAAGCTGCAGCAACATCAAGAGTATCAGAAAAAGCAGGCTGCAGGATGCAGAAGTGAGCCCTCATCCTATGGAACCAAATGTTTCTTCTCTGCCGTGCTGAAGCGGCTGGTTAACTGTGAGACTCAAATCAGAGGGAGGGGCCGGGTGTAAAATCTTGTGATATTTTCTTAATAGGTTTTCTTTTTTCTGCAACAGGAGGTTTGCCAATGTCTTTAGCGCTCTGTTATAGATGAAATTAGACACTAACGTCACTATATCCACCCCCATTCTATTTATTGAGACTGCTGTTATTATTTTTACCAGAAAGGTTGTTCTGTTTCAAGTAAATAATTTTATCCTCTTGTAAAACTTCTCAAAATAAATGGCACAAGTGAAAATAAACTCTGAAAATAATCGCTTAGAAGTAATTTATGATCACTGTCGATGGAATTTCTAAAACTAAAGTAATAATTTTTTTCAGAAGTTCTTCAGTTACTTATGATCTTGAATGCTGCTTGTAACAGTGAGTTAAGAGCTGTGATTCCTGTGCTTGAAGGTGCTCAGGAGCTTCTCACATTTAATGGGAGTCAATCAGTTAATCTTGTGAATTTGAGACAAAATCAGCTGTGTTTAAGTTTTACATTTGTACTTGCAGATGATACAACTCCCCAAATCCTTAAATGAAGTAGCTATGAAATATAATGAAGTTTCTCTGCAGATGACTGTCTCCTTCTCTCTTTCTCCCTCTCTGTGCTGGCAGTAGACACAGTTTAGCCTAAAATTGATGACTTCTGGAGGGCTNAGTTTTACATTTGTAGTTGCAGATGATACAACTCCCCAAATCCTTAAATGAAGTAGCTATGAAATATAATGAAGTTTCTCTGCAGATGACTGTCTCCTTCTCTCTTTCTCCCTCTCTGTGCTGGCAGTAGACACAGTTTAGCCTAAAATTGATGACTTCTGGAGGGCTAAATTCAGGTCAAGTGAATACTACCCTGCCAGCATCTGTCCCTACATCTAAACCACTTCGGAATCAGGATGCATAGTTTCCATGGACTCACCAGAAGTTACTAATACTTGCTCACAGACAAAATATAGCCTTAATGTACCAGATGCCTCTCACGCTTTGTCTTAGAGAAACATCCTAGGCTCTCTCCTCAAGACATAATAGATCTAAGTCTCACTTTGAGCCCCCCAGATCCTGCAGAGTTTTCATTTTCAGTTTATGGTCTGATGATTTTTCTCACTAAGGGAAGTTCCCTCTGACTTTCAAGTTGTTAAGACTTTTTTTGCATGTATATTTACACTTACTGAATTCTCTGAGTGCCTAATTTATAGATTTGTCCTTCTTGCTTAGGGCTCACCATTTTCTAAGTGTCTCTTTCTTGACCTTTTGGAGAGACTGATTTTAGTTCCTTTTCCTTTGTTTCATTTCAAGAAATTTTACTTCATTAAAGGGGAAGGTTGGATTTTTCAAAAGCACCAGCATAGACCTTAATTACCACTCCTATTTCAAATAACGTATTAGATCAAAGATTGACGTTCATCTTGTCTAACTTGTCTGTCCTCAAGTTACTCATGAAGGTCTACACTAATTGGATACGCTCCTTTTATAGTCAGTGAAGAAAGATATGAACTTCTAGACAATCTAAAGATAGACAGAATGAATCATAAAACATTCAATGCAATCTATCTTGAACACCCGTTTTAGGCTAGAAAGAGCAAGAAGTCTCTCTCCATTGGTTATAAAGTAAGTCTATAAACCCAGGTAGGATAACAGGACTAGGTTTTAAATGGCTAAGGTTAGAATAGATGAATCACACAAGATATTTGTGATCTGTTTGGAAATGTACTAAGGAAAAAAAAACAACCAACGAACAACAGAAATTTTTCCACAATATCTTTGTTTTCATTCTTTTCTCTTCATATTCTAGCTCTGCATATGGCAGGAGTCTTTGGACTTACTCTGTTACGTTAAGATAGCATGTAGGTCAGCTCTTCTCAGACAGATTTGCTGAACAAAAGGGTGCCTCTGGAACTTTCTAGAGGACAATCACCCAGATATCTTTTCTTTTTTAAATTTTGAAACTCGACAACTGAAGAAATAAAGAAGGTGAGCAATATTCCAAATGGTGCAAAAATAGCTGTGTGCAACACAGTGCTTCAGTTTAGAGGATAAAATTCTAAGCTTTGACTTGAAAAGTAAAGAGATTTGATTATATTTTGTTATGAAAGCCAGTGTCCGAATATCTAGAAATGGATATGCTTTAGATGAGATGAGTTCCTACGAGTTCCCACTGAATTCCTTATTAAACATGGGTTTTAATGCCTATCCTGAAGCACACAGATTTAAAATGGGGCATTTAAGTTTCAGAGTTCTTCAGTTCAATGGAACAAAACAGAATGATGCATGGGGGAGGGGGGTGATAAGAAGAACTTCAGCTACAAGGTACAAGTTCACCACATGTGAGAAAGTGAGACTAAAGATCCATGTGCGCTGGTGACTGATCACTCAACGTCTGCGAGTCACCAGCTGGGTCTAGCTGGGGCAGAACCAAGCAAGTATACGACAGAGATATTCCCCATGGGGGAAAAGAACTAATGGGGTGCCTGTATAAGGTACTTGTGAGAGAAATTAAATATTAAATGCAATTCCGGTTCCCCTAGTTTTAAGAATCATAGAATCATAGAATCATAGAATCATAGAATGGTAGAGGTTGGAAGGGACCTCTAGAGATCATCTAGTCCAACCCCCCCGCTAAAGCAGGTTAGCCTAGAGCAGGTTGCACAGGAATGCATCCAGGCGGGTTTTGAATATCTCCAGAGAAGGAGACTCCACAACCTCTCTGGGCAGCCTGTTCCAGTGCTCTGTCACCCTCACAGTAAAGAAGTTCCTCCTCATGTTCAGGTGGAACTGCCTGTGTTCCAGTTTGTGCCCATTGCCCCTTGTCCTGTCACTGGGCACCACTGAGAAGACTCTGACCCCGTCCTCTTGACATCCACCCTTTAGATATTTGTGAGCATTGATCAGATCTCCTCTCAGCCTTCTCTTTTCCAGGCTGAACAGACCCAGCTCTCTCAGCCTTTCCTCATACGAGAGAAGCTCTACTCCCCTAACCAACTTTGTTGCCCTCCGCTGGAAAGAAAGTAGAACCCAACCAGATACAGGTACAAAGGAGCCTGCTCTTGTAATCAGGGCAATAAAGAAAGGAAATAAGAGCAAAGACTAGGAAGGTGAAAGGCAGAAGTATTATTTTTGGTGCATCAAGAGATCTGGTATGTTGGGTGAGGGGGACCTGTTCAGTGGAAAGGAGAAAGTGTTTGCTCAAGAACATGTGCGTTTAGAGTCGCTAAGACTGAACTTAGATTGAAAATCAGAAGAAAGTTCACATATTAAAACAGGACACTGGCACAGCTTTTCAGCACAAGTACTGGTGGGAAAAACCTCAGTAGTTTCAAAATAGCAATCATCTGATTCATTTATCAAAAAAGTATCTTGCTGACCCAGGAGGTATCTTCCTCCCTTACCTATTTCCTATATCCTTCTCAGTTTAGCTTGTGTATGTTAATGCTGTTAGAGCTGTTAATGCTCCTGGCATGCTATGGTTGGTGTCCACGCTTTTCTTCCCTGCTATTTTTATTTTTATTGTTATTCTAACTTTTTACTTTTGGACTACTGATCCTGTCCCTTTTGGGACATATAGAGATATTTGTATTACGGAAACGTTTTTGTAGCGTTCTTAGTTTTATTAATTTTTCTTGTAATTTCCTTGCATTGTAATTAGAGCAGTATTTTAAAAAATTATTTCAAACAGTTTTAAACATAAGACTGAAAAATGCCAATACAGACTCTCCATCCCAGAGAACAAGCTGAACCACAGTTTATGAAACTTCTGAATGGTGGGGTGAAGACAGAAATCTACAGAAACTGTCTCAGCTAGGAACGGTTAAAAATCTTTATCAGATGTGTGCATCCTTATAGCTGGAAATTACTAGGTCCTGTCCTAACAGAACAAACATTATTTTTCAAGAATTCACACGAGGTATCAAATAACATGTGTTACATGACTGCCACCTCTAATTTGACTTAGTATAATTTTAGTGGTAATTAAACTGTGATAAATTAATGTAACTTGAAGAACTGAATTAGCTCTCTAGAAAATAGCTAATTTGTCTGTATTGAAAGATTGTCATTGCATTTGCAATAATGGCTAACCCTCAAGGGGTGTCAAAGCTCTGGGGATAAACATCACTTTCAGATCAGCGTATGTTTCACAGCAAAGCCTTTTCTCTCACCAAGACAAAAAGGCTGTATTGCTGCATATCTGTCTCTCTCTCACATAATTTTTTAAGGAATGTGAATAATATGAAATGAACGTATTAAATACTTTTTGGCAGACTAACAGCAGGCCGCTTGTTGGCCTTTCACCTTGTATTGATTTATCTTTCAGTTGTTTTTCTTGGTGATTTCTACCTTCCCTTCATGCCTTTTAGTTAGGAATAGGGAAATTCTTGTTATTCCTGCTGAAAAGCACACTATTTGTACTCGACAGCAGAGAATACATCGCGTGATATTTCATTCCCTTTCAGGACTTTGTTGATTCAGGATTCTACCATGAAGTAGAAACTTTTGTCTGTTCCCCACAGACATACGTACTCCTCAGTTCCTTCTTCTTCTGATAGATAAGTTCCTAGGAGGATATCTTTAACCTAAAGAAACACGAAAATATGCTCCCAAGATGCTAAACATGCCAGAGAGCTTCTTGACTACATAGCAAGGATTTCCCTGTCTAACCAGCTGGAAGGGCTCAGCATAAAAAGAAGCATCTTGCCATATTATCTAAATATCTTAATAGGATTTGTACTTAAATGGGTCTCTGGAGAGGGCAGGTTCGTGACGCGTGAGAGCGGTGCCAATGAGAGCGCCCTTCCTCCAGTGCTTACGGGCAGCCTCCCGGAGATGTGATGTGCCTAACATGCCCCAGGGCGATGGAGGTCCTCCTGTTTCCAGCGGGGTGCTGAGGAGTGCCCAGCTGTCACGGACTGGACCTGAGGGATTTGAATCTATTCCTCATCTGTTCACAGCCCCAGACATTTTGTGGGGAAGAACACAAAGTCATGTCTTCACTGTTAAATAAACAAAGTCTCCCTGGTTTCCTCCTTGCAGTAGTAAGCTTCATTAAACAGGTATAAATAACAGTTATAACCACAAAAATCCCCCCATAATCAGTCTACAAAAGCCCTTTGATAAAGTATGTTAGTTGCCTGCTATTCTTGTGTGATCCCAAATTTTAACTGCCGACGCATGTGAAGTATGTATCTGTCAAAGGGGACTTGTCTTTTAATAATCATTGCTACCTCCAATGTCATAGTGGTGTTCCACTTGGACGATTATGTTTTGACTGTCCCAATCTCTGATTCGATAACGCAGGAAAATCTTCACTCCCTAACAAGTTCAGTTATGTTGCTAGCTGCTATCTAGCCGCAGATGATACTTTCTGCAAATGAGATTGTCTGTCTAGAATGAGCAGCCTGCTCCCATGGTCAGTACTGTGCAGGAAAGGTTTTGATGTACCCCAGAAGGAAGAATTACGGATTGTCCAGCATGGACAAAAATAAAATTAGAAGAAGAGAGGTGTTAAACTTTAAATATGATTTTATGTGAATATCACAAATCCGAGTTGTATAAACAAATTCAGATCTCAGTCCACTTTTATTCGAAATGTAGATATTCAAAACTGAAGTGATTTTTTTTTTTAATTTGTCGTAGTTGAGTATTGTTTGACAAACCCAAACTGATCAGAATATATAGAACTTGACAAGTTTGGACAAACACATTTCTGAAGGCCTTCATTTATTAGAAAAGAGGAACGTTGGAAACCCCACCGTGCTGGCCATACTTTCTTTCCACATTGCTAGAGGTCTAAAAGCCCGCATCATTTTACAAAATTGTGCCAAACCAACCGATTTAATAACAGTGTACTGGCACTTAGCAAATGCCTGTCTGAGAGAATGATTCCAGGTGGCTACTTCTAGATTCATACTAGTATAATCAAAGTGCAGCAGAATCTATGAACAAGCCCTAGGGGGGTTGTCGAGCTGGTGCTACAGCTGATATCTTGGGCCATTTTTTAATTAAGCCTGCTAATTATGCAGAGTAATGATCTCTCCTTCCCATGCTTTTTTTCATAATGCAAACTACACGAGGCCAGTCTGAGACCACTATCTCGTGACCTATCATAGATTGTGTCTCAGGGCCTGCTAATGTGTATGGAAATCATTACTTTCAAATTAGTGTTATAGTAATTACATTATTGCTTTTTTAAAAAACCAAAACAAAACCAAGAGAAAAACAAATGATAAAGCAAGCGAAGAACGGTACGTTGCGAAGATCATTACTCAAGTCAGCTATGGTAAGTGGTGTGGGGGACATTAGTTATTTTATTTTGGTTGCCAGCTGATTTGCATCTAATTCACAAAAACATGGATAATACTGTTTTTGTTTAAGCGTTCTGTGGTGCTGGACTGAGTCCTGTCCTGCTGTCCTTCTCTGTTGGGAGACAAAGGCCTCTGATTAAGAATGACAGACACTTTCAGGGAAGCAGCTTTTTAAATAGCTCTCTTCCCTCAGTCAGAGCTGGTATAATTTCAGGGTATTTTATTTCTCCATTCACGGAGTCAGTAAGAACAGGAAGAAATATCAAGTTACGCAGCAGCCAAAGGGACCGATCTGTTTACTTGACAAAGTTAATTGATTATGCTGAGTTCACTCCAATACAGGGTCATTGAATAGTTCTCTTATTGATGAAATGATACTGTCTACTGAGGATATTAACCTTTTTAGCTTTCTACATTAGTGTTGCTGTAAGGTCTTGCTTCAACGTAGTATAAATTCCTTGTGCTAAAGAGGAATGCAACAAAAAAGATTAATTATCATATATATATATGCCTAGACCTTCACACATGAATATCGATGCACATGTGTACATACATACATATTTATATCCAGAAAATGCTATTGAACATTAGCAGCTGAATTGCTTAGACTGAAAGACTTAATGTAGCCTATAGAGACAACATTTCAATTGCCTTAGATTTTCCATGTTTTCTGTATTTTTGTCAGTATTTTGGGATATTGTTTTCTTTTCCTTAAACTAGTCTTTGAATATTACAATTAGACAAGTATTTACTGTACCTTCACTGTGAGAGTACTAATTAACCTTAGCACTACTTAAACTTATCAACTAATTTTCAAAATCCCGTGTGATGAACTCTTTCCTTTCATGTTACCAGTTTTAAATATTGCCAAGTTTCTGCCTCAGAAATGTCCGATATATTCTAAAGTTTGTAAAACCAATCTAAACATTCGGTGTAAGCAAATGTTTTATGTGTCTATATTTGCTACTTAAGGTTAGATATAAGCAAGAACAGGCCATTAATTTGCAGGAAATTGCTCCATTTAAAAATACTGAAATTCAGTTAGAAAGTTATACCCTATTTCAGTATCACGTGTCCTGTAAAAATTAAAAAACACTAAACTACAACAAGGTTGTCAAAAGAAACTACAAAATGGTTTTTAATGCCAGTATTATCTTAATTATTGAGAAGCTCATATCAAGACTGAAGTGAATCTTTTTGAAAGAAATTTCCTTTAGTTTTACAATTGGAAAGAAATTCTCTTTCAAATAAAAAGGTACGTGAGATAAATTCAGGAGTGGAACAAGAGCAAAATGGTCCACCTCTGTTGAAATAAAGTATTTCCATTTGCACACGTTCAATCACTAGGATGACATGCTCTTATCTAACTTCAGTCTTCAACAGTTCCAGTTTATGTTAGTCACTGGATCTTCTTCTGTAGGGCACAGAGAAACGTGGGCAGCTCCAAAGACAATTCGAGATACTATGTGGGCTGAATTGCCCTCTGACACATGCAGAAGGAAATACATTTCTGCTACTATCTCAGGTGGGATAAATCTCCTTCAGAAGATGCTGATGTCTCTCCATTTTCTGAAGAAGGATTGCAGATAATTTAGGACTAGGACTCATGATGTGGATGTATTCACCGAAAGCGTTTGTGCATTATACTCTGAATTCACACCCTCCTGTACTGAGCTTTTTTCCCATGCTGAGATGCTTTGGGCCTGACACAGAGCAATGAACAGTTAGGCAGTGGGAATTGTGTGGTTCATCACGAATACAGATTCAGGCTGTTTGGCATGGTAATGAAAGCCAGAACATTGTGTGAATGAGAAAAAAACACCTTACATTTTGCTTCTGATGTTTTTATTTTGTTCCAGTTTTAAAATATTGAACAACTATAGCAATTATGCCTGAAAGCTGCCCCAGAAAATTCCTATGATTTGTGGAATCCCTCTCAGAATCCTGCAAAATGTATCCAGGCTGTTAGGTTTGTTTTTCTGTTTAAACTGTATTTAATCGGAGAATTCTGTCATTCTATTTCTGGAATTATAAATAATTTTTATATATTTATTTGTATGCATTTATTCCTGATTTCACTTTTGGATCTTCTTCCCTGTCCCATCTATATTAAAAGTGTAATAAAGAGGAAAGTTAGAGAGATATCTTTGTTTCTTAGCCTTGTGTGATGTAGGAGTTAGTTAACTGTGTGCATTCCCAGCCAGACTTTCTCACTGATATTCTCACTGATCTCATTTTACTGTCAGGACCAGGAAAAGAAGAGCAAAAAAAAGGGAATGTAATGGCAGCATCTGGCATGTGTGGGCTCTGACCTCTTGTTATGGGGTCCGTTTGAAACCCAGAACCATTATCATGCCATGGGAGTTAGTAACTCCGCATAACATTTTTTATGCTGCATGTTGTATGTATACTGCATAGTGGTGTAATTATTCTTTTCTCCTTGCAGACAGATCTGCTTGCTGCTGCGTGTTTACCCTTTGTCATTATGCCGTGTTGTGCATATTTAGTTGGGCACACTTCCATCCTTCATGGGTGCAAGCCATGTCTTTGGCAAAGCACATTTTTTGCTATCTGCATTGGAAATTACATGAGATTTGGGGCCAAATTCCCTGGGGACAATGAGGAGAAGTTGCCCTGTGTTCTTCCCCAGAGACTCTAGCTGTGTGACAAGAAGAGCTCTGAGATGCGAGCATAAAGAGCCGATTTCAGTTGCTTATTCGCCTCCGCCCTGGACACGTTTCTCACTGAGAAAATACCTTGGAGTTACTTTTGGCTAAACTGTAAGCAGCTGCTTGTACGTGGATAGGGACTTTCTTCTTGGCCCGACAGGGGAGCATGTTAGAGCAATTGGTGGTGGTGTCAGCTGTACAGGAGCCCAGGAAGGAGGCTGAAGGACCAAAGACAAATGATGTCTGTTGTCTCTGTACAGGTTTTTCATCCCATTTTTCTCACCCTGCAACCTTGTCTGCAAGGGTTTTCTTTTTGCCCAGCGTCACGGATGACAAATCCAAAGCCAAAATCCAAATACCTGAGGCTGAGGAAAAAGCTGGTGGTTGTCAAAATTATCCACAAGAAAATCCACTCAGAACTGGTAGAGGTCAGTGCAATTAGTGTACTTTAAACTTCTACTCCATTTGCAACTTAATGACTGAGCAAAATTAAATTTTTCCACTATCACAAGTTCAGAACTATCAGGAATATCTTGTGGCAAAAGCAGCCCCTACAAAGCTCTTGCTAGCTGAACTTGTCCTAGAGAGAGACTAACACACAGTAAATATTTTTACATCCTATTCCTGTCACGGCGGTCAGTTGCTGGGATTTTTCTCTACATGAAGCATTAGTTCTGTCTGATGCTGTGTTGTTCAAACATAAAATTCAGTAACTACCAGTCCTCTGATTGTGTAGGGTAGGTGTAGCTGCTTGAAATGGATTGGTGAGGGCAAAATGCTAATGAGATTCAATGGTTGCATGCGTAGGAAAATCAGTGTACTCCACTGCAAGAGGGTGTTGTACTCATTTAAATCTAACCAGAAGTACCCATTGGGTGGCTGTCATTTTCCCATCTTCTGAAACACAGCATTAGTGAAATGTCACTTTGTGTTAAGATCATCGATGGCCTTTGCTATGTACATTCTTCCACGTTTCTGCACAAAGATAGTGAAGCACACGGGAGTCTTAGCTTCAGAGATCGATCTCTCTTCATGTCTGATATTAACTTACATCGCCAGGGCCAGGGTGGGTGTGAAAGAGGTGGGCTGAAACAGTGTTTATTCACTGAACCTTGAGGTAGAACTTTAGCAAATGGCTGAGCTGCTTTGAGTCGCTGAAATGACTGCAGTTTTGGTACCTTTTTAGGGTTTGCAATGATAAGAGCAGATCTCTAAGGAGTTGAATGTCTGAGTGATCTAAAACCGGGGCAGTCAAGCTGAAGAGGATGTGTGCACTAACCTGTTTGCACTGAATAGTCTCCATAAATAATTTACAGCTATGACTGCTAGCTATTATTACAAAAATACTGGATTGCATTTTGACACATGCAGCCAGCTTGTAAGTCAATAGATACATTTCACCTAGTGTATGCAGACCACAGTTTCAGCCATCCATCCATGTGTGTTTTACAGCAATGCAATCTACCATTCCAAAACAAGACTGAGAAGACCTTTTGAAATACATTTTAAAAATCAAAACAGTGATCAGACTGTTGGCTCTTTTATTGTATTAGTCCTTAATAGGGTTCTGTCCCCTCCCTGCACACAGCTTTGAGTTCGAAACACTTGTGATGTTTTATTTAATGGTCCTACTCTGCAGCCGGTGCTGTGGAGTCACTCAGGATCTACTGCAAGATTTCAGGAAAGAAAAAAAATTGCAGGACGCATGCCTGACATTTCCCTTACAGTATTTTCCTTTGAGACTTGTTCAAGTCACTAAGAAAGTATTTCGTTATAGCTTGATTTAACCAGAAAGAGTGTCAGTGGGTTTTGCCTCAGTCTTAGGGGTTAGCAGGGCACGGGAAATAGCAGAAAAGTACAGTTTCCTATAACAATCAAGGGAAATGAGCATAACAGTGTCTTAATTAACCTCAGCAAAGTGGGAACCAGGAAAGTCTTTTTTTTGTTATTTAATAAAAATCTCCAATGCCTTAGATGTTAGCCTACTTAACATGCACTTGAGTTTGTAAAGAAAATTATCTTCCCTAGACCTTATTTTTTAAGAGAGGGGAAAAAAAGCCATTTATTATACATTCTTTATTGCTTAAGAATAACAAAATTTAGTCTGTGTTTTCAAAATGTGCTTTTATGTGAAACCAAGGATCACACGTATATATATTTGAAAAATATTTTCATTATGGAAATGCAGGTTAGAAATAAGAAAATGTGAAACAACAACTAAAATACAAATCTTGGCTGTAGTAATATTACAATAGAAAATATACTTTTCTCTGTAAAAGAGTAGACAAGAACTGAAGGGTGGGCTTTCTGAGACAGTCGAAGTCACGTATCGATTAAAACCTGAGTGGGAATAGCGATTATGCAAAGATTCAATCGAATTAGCTGGTTACTCATGTTTGATACTGCAGTCACGAATTCAGATCCCAGTTCTCATATACTAGAAATTTTCCATTAATGAAAGCCTTTTTCTTTCTTCCTCGTTACTTCTCTATGTCCGTTGTGTCCTGTGGTTGTACGGCAGAACGTAGCAAGGGGAGCCTGGGAGGGTGGGACGGAAGAGAAGATAGTAGTGGGGAGAGAAAGCTAGAAGACAAGATGTCCCCTTTTCATTGTGTTTGCACGCAGAACACATCCCGTCTAGATACAGTATGAAGCAGGGGTTGCTCACACAAGAAGTGGTTGCAACAAGCTAGGTGGGCTGTTAACAGAACATCAGCCACAACAGGTAGATTTTAAGTAGCAGGTCGCAATTTCATTAATTCAAAGCTCTTCATGCCCATTCCCCCTCTCTCATTTCAAGGATTTAACACGTCCAGTGTGGGTTAACTTCACCACTTCGGTAGACAGTCTTTGCTTCATTGCTGGTCACTTTACTGGCTTCTGTTTAACAAGTTAGGAAACAGAGATGCTTGGGGGACAGGATCCAGTTCACAGATTAAGAGATCTGAATTAAGGATTATAATGTAGATGTCTGTGTGACTGTCTGTCTAGGTGTCTAAGTCCCCCCTGTGCTCAGTGGCAGTCAGTACAGTCAATGGAGTTAAAGTAGCTCTTAGACTCACCCGAAGTGATCTTCTGTAAAATCAGCAGAACAGCTCATTAGGGCTATTAAATTACCAAAATATAGGTGTCTTCTGCCTTTATAGATGCCCTAGTATGTCTCCCAGCCTCCAGATGACTTTCCAGACCATGTGTTTCTCCTGTAGGCCCTGTTCAATATCTGCCAACTCCAGGTGGTTGTTTCAGATAGTCAGGTGCATCTAAAACAGCAATGTTGCTTCTGTGTTTGGGCAGCTGAATTGAAATCTCTGCTCACATGCACACCTAGATGAAAACATTTACATTGTCATTCTCATTTTGTAATGTACATTCAATCTTGAGTATCCTTTTTCCAAATTTCACTTCACTTTGTTCTGGAAATCATCTGTTTCAGTCTTTCACAGCTTGCAAACGGCTACAAGCTAATATTTTAAGGTATCTAATATTAATCTGGAAAAAAGTTATTACCGTTGGCTGGAGTCCACCTCCCTGATGTCATAAGAAATGTGAGAAACTAGCGGAGTTTATCGACCTATATCCTGACAGCATGCTCCTGTGTGACAGTCCTTTGCTTTTGGCTGTCTCCCCTCTACTCAGCTGCCCAAACTTACAGAAATTTGAGATCTCTATACTGCTGCCAAAGTGATTAAAAATTTGTGCAAAGTTATCAAAGCGAGAGCTAGGGCTGGTGCAAGAACACAGTACATGCACATGAGCTTTGTTGCCTTAGGAACCCAACAGGTTTCTTGCTAGTTTAGTTTGACAGGAAAAATTTCTTCCTAACTCATAATGGATCATCAATTAGATCCATGGTATCATGAAGGATATTGTTTCCTGGAACAACTAGTTGGGGGCAAAAGGTTTCTGAGAATCCTGTTCAGGACACACCAATGTTCATGCTGGCTGAAAATTAAGAAATCATTTCACTCCCCGTGTGTATTCTACTACTTTCTCCAGAGATTTGGTACTATCTCAATTCTTTTATCTATCTTTTTCTGCATAGGTATCGAGATCCCACTTTATCTGAAGTCACAAACCAGGCACTTAGCAATTTGGAGCCTGGTTTTCACTTCTGCCTGGATCCCTTTGCACAGTCAAGGTGTTGTAAATGACAATTATCAGACCTATAGTAAAGAATAATGTCAACTTATTGGAAGTAAGGCAGCAAATCCAATCATGCTTTTATGCCTAAGTGACCATAGCACCAATATGAAAAAAATCCAAGTCTTTAACCTTGCTCATGAACTCTTACTCTGGTGTACTTCAGTAGCTGCATATAGATGACACTAAGCTAGTATAATTCTCCTCAGCTGCTCAGAAGAGGGAAGTATAACAAGAACAGCATCTGCCACAGGAGATTAAAAAATAAAGATACAATTTGCTCTATCCCTTTGGTCATACTGAAACTTCCTTCCTACACTTTGGCATGCAAATAAATTGCAGCAACATTTTCTTATTCTCACAAGTCAATGTATCTAAATTTTTCTAAAGAGTGTACGGTATTGTAAGGAAGAGTAACTTAAACTAGTTAGTACATTCTACTGCTAAATTTGGGTCGCAAAAATGTCTTTGTTTTTTCTTGGGATGAACAACTGTATTTGACGTACTTGATAAATGATTGCAAATAATGCATAAGGAACAGTAAACCTAGGCAAACAAGGGAAAATAAAATCTTTCTGTGTTTTAAAACTGTACTATTACCACCCACAGCCTGGCCAGAGACTTAAGAGTCTTGGAAATTTGACTTGCATGCATCCTAAGAACCGTGGTTTGCAGGGCTGAGGAGGGGACTTCATAGAAGAAAACTTTCAGGAAAAGACACTTTAACAGTATCACTATTTGCTTCTTTAAAGGTGGTTTCCTGAACCAGCTCTGCAGCCTCTCAGTTCCCAATCAAAATGACATTCCCTGGCTCTAAGTAAAATTGCACAGTGCTATAAAGAACAGATCCTACAGTATTTCATTTGCTTTTGGCTTCTGAGTTGTCTTTTTCAAGTCCAGCCCTCAGTGTGAGTAGGCCGGAAGGGGTTCAATAATCTATAATAATCAGGAAATCATTTAGGTTCCCTGATTCTCTCTGAGTGGCATAACAAGGCTCTGTAGCTGGCAGAGATCCAGACTTAATTGGTATAAGAACAGATCACAGACAAGGCCGTGGCCATCCATAGACGTACGTGATGGGTAACTGCTAGTGCGGCATTTTCAGTCATCAGTCTTTAGAGGAAAAAGGGTGTGATAGCTGGGTAAAACCTGTCTTGCGTCAGCGAAAATGATCACATGATAAGGATGGAGAGAATGATTCAGACTGTAACCTGAGAGCTTTTTTCTGATTTCTGCTTAACTTTACCTTAGTTTTAAAGTCGGTCCAGTACATGAATAATAAAATGAATAAAAATCTAAAGAATGCTTTTATTGAGATTCTATGTGAAGGGAGCCCCACCTTATTTATTACAACTGATGCGTGACAGAGAGAACTTAATGGTAAACTTCTACTATATTTCAGAGAGACTATCCTAAATATTATTAGCCTTCTCAATAAAATACTTTCTTTCAAAAAAGTCTTTTATTTTTATTACTGAATTTTTTTTACCTGTAGTCCTCATTATTACTTCAACGTGTGTGATCACTTAGACTAAAACACAAAGGGAATTTTTTTCTTTAAAGAGGGCTTTGTAACCCCTCTACTTCCATACATCAAAAAAAATACCTTCATACCACACAACTTAGAGATGTTCTGTGGTTGACTTTAGAGATACAAAGTAGGCATGTCAAATTCCAGGGTTTGTTAGTGAGGAGTGACTGCCGAAAATTACAAGTAACAAGAACATATTTTAAAATGGATGTATTCTGATACGCTTTTTTGGTTGTTCTCACACAACCAAAATTTACATTAAAGTCTGTTTTGGATATGGAAGAAATGCAAGAATAGATCCTTTGCTGTTTTAAGACAGCCATTCAGCTAATCTTCACTCCTGCCAGGACACAAACATATACATACGCTGGTGATCTAAGTGGTTTTCCTTTTTTATATCATAATTACTACTATTATTCTTCAGTGAACTGACATCTCCTGGGAGATGTTTAGTATACTTGTCAAGAAGTGGCAGGAGATGAGGATAGTTTTCAGATTATTACTGTCATGACATGCCAAAACTGAGAAAGACACATAATAGAAAAGGTCAACTAGAGAAGCTTTTTGTCCAGGTTAGGGTCAGATTCACTTTTATTCTGCCTGTATGAAAGGTTTGGGGTATGGAACAGTAAAATTTTCCATCCGTGTAATTGCATTTTTGACATTATATTGTCTTTCTAGATCAGGTGTCTATAACTCCTTGATCAAATGTAGCTGGTTTTTTTTTAATTTATACATGCAGGGACCTGATTCTGCACTACTTCTGGTAGCAGGACTCCCATTCAAATAAATGCTGTCAAGTCTAAAGACTGTATGGGGAGCAGACATGATTTTACAGAAAAAATGTTTCCAGAGCTGAAAAATACAGAGTCCAACAGTTGAACTGGTCATTACTTGTGTTGCGGTTTCAGTTAAAAACAAAATACATGACATCATGTTATAAGATGAACACATTCATGATGTCACATGACTGTGAGTGTACTCCCGAATCCCTGTCACTCTGTGGTTATGTTCCACGTGTAAGAACCCTTGAGAACCTTCAGAGCACACTGTTCAGCTCAGATCTGGTGTGCAGTTAGAGCAGGTTTTGACCTGATAGTTGAACTGGTTAAATGATTTGCTGCTAAAAAAGGAAAGCCTGTTTTGTCCTATCCACCACCACCAGCCGCAGGTTCTTCTCCTCTCCCTTTCTTTGGTATTGGGTCCAGTGATCCTGCGGCTGCAGTGTGAGTCAATTCAGGAGGCTGACCCACTGTGCTCATCTTTAGGTGAGACTACTTAACATCTTCAGCATAAACTTGTCTCGCTAGAAATCCTTCCCTACACTTTGACCATAAAAGGAACATAAGGTAAGGAGATGAAGTGATGAGCTTGGATATAACATTTGCATTATATCTCCAAAGAAGAATGATTTGAATTCCACTGTATTATGATCGACTGGAGAATTACTGCAAATTATTTTGATTGCGGACCTATCTCAGCAAATTCCTGCTTTTCTTTACTGTAGTGAGTACGGCTTAAAAAGTCAAAGAGAATACAGATGTTATGTCCTGGTGAACTGGGAATTGCTCGTATTGTCAACAGTGATGGAGGAGGTTTTGCAAATAATATTTTCTTGCCAATCCTGAATTAAAGTTGTGGTAAGACATTCAAAAGGAGGGGCAGACAGATGTGGCCTATGAAATACAAGATCTAATCATGAAAAAGAGTTGGGGGCCTGAGAATGACATCTGGGGTAGTTATGGGAAATGGGAATGGAGAATCTGATCAAGAGGGAGAGAATTATGAAAGTCCAAAGGAAGGACAAAATTTCTTCATTCTTATCATATTACTGGTGGTACTTTTCTTTAAGAGGAATCAGATGGAGGAGAATGAAAAGCAATGCCAGATTCGGCAATAAGAAATTGTACATTGGGCATCCTATAACTATGTAGACAAACAAGAATGGAAAGACTGTGGTAGCTGGAGAGAGATAAACAGAATACAAGACTAGTTTTCAGCCTAATTTCCTAAGGACAGGAGATAACCATGCTGTGTGTATCTTTCTTTGCCTTTCTGTGCTGCCTAACAATTTTGGTGAATTTTAATCAAAGTTTAAATTGAAGACTGCTTTCTTGAACACCTGTCTCTCAAGCTCAATATTCAAATTCCTAAGAAACCTGTCTTCCTTCACTTTGGTGCTTACACAGCCTCCTGTTCTTAGATGTGAATCTTAGGAGATACTTATGATAGGACAAGATCTGCTTAAAACAATTAGTTAAAAGGAGGATGAAAGCAGGGAGGAGAAGTTGAAGAGTAGCTTTAAGGAGTATACATATGTTAAAAGAAGAAACCAAGCAGGAAGAGTTTGCCCTGCTGTTGAAGAGAGAGAACAAGGAAAAAGTAGTAAAGTGGGAGGAGATTAGCAAGAGAGAAACTGCGACGTAACATTGACGTTCTCTAAAAGGGTTAGTATGACCCACGCAGAAGTGATAGACAGTTTTGTAAAGTAGAAGTGACCTTTGACAAACATATGGCACAGTCCAAGGACGGTAGAGAAATAAATATGTCCTGCTTTGAAAAGTGGTGAATCAGGAGGAGAAAACCCAAAAATGTAATGATAACAGACTCTATGTGGTAATGTGTTTTTTATCCACAGCTACGCAGCAGTGTGGGAGCAGGAGCACAGGAAGTGAATATTAGGCAACTTGTACATGATGTGGATTTTCTCTTATGAAAATGAAAACATTTCTATTGCTCTCTTGAAATACACTGTAGAATTTAATAGAAAACTACATTCCTGCTACAGCATTTTGCTGCATGTTTCATGTGACCTATAAAAAGCTTATTATTTGCTATTAGTGTTCTTTCTATGTGAGAGTTTCTGTAGAATCCATTTAGCCTAATCCTAAAATCCATACGATTTTTCCGTGAAAGATCACTAAAGCATCTCCAATAAAGTGCCACATGCAAACACAGCATTTACTGCTCTCGCGCCCTCAGCTGGGCTACTCTCTTACATCAGTCACATGAAATAATATTTTGTGTGTCGCTTATTTATATTGTTTACTGCATGATCTGTTAACCTGCTTTCATGAAATGCAGCCTAGTTGCATGAACTTGCCAAATGCCAGCTGAAACTAAAATATATATCATTATTTACTCCATTCAGAAATGGATTTAAAATGGAGGAGTCAGGGGTATAATAAAATAAATGACAGAAAGAAATGTATCCTATTTAATGTGGAGATAGACAACAAACTGCTTCTTAGGTATTTTTGTCAGAATAACAATTCTTTTTCCTCCTCTTCACCAAATAGACCTATCTAAGACAGTGTCCCTGATACATAATAAGATGTAAGTGGGGTTTATTCTATTGACTTTTTAAAACAATTCTTAATATTGCTTATAAAATTCTGCCAGAAAGTACTCATTTTAATCATCAGTCAGCATTTTTATTATATTATAATCCTTAATTGATTGACGTTTAATCACAGTCTTTGTATTTTACTATCCCTTGTCTCATAAGAGGCAATTTTCTCTTTACTGTAGTTTAACAGCTGATGAAAAAGATTTAAGGAAATCTATAAACTTAAGATTGGTTAATGGTCCCTTATAAAAGAATATTACACTTCTAGGATCCATTGCACAGATGTGATACTCAATTGTAGAAATGTGCATGGGGTTTATTAAATTACAGCACAAATCTTCAGTCTTCTGAATTATTGTTCATGTTGGTATTGTTAGGCAAATGGGGAGACACATTATTGCTTCCAGTTGTTCGCATTACTGTGGCGTAATACAGTCAGAGACAGCTGGCACATTGCTCTAGGCAAATGCAGAGCTAGAGCAGCTGCAGAGTTCTGGGCCCCAAGTGAAGGTCCAGCACCGCTGAGTCAGTACTGAGTGGCTCATCAAAAGATGTCCAGAAATTAAAAGAAAAAGTTCCTGTTTCTCACAGCTAATGTGCTGAATTTTGTGCAACTAATTAACATGGTCTGTTTCTGGTTTGTGTGGAAACCAGTGAGCAAGCAAAAGCAATAGCAAAACCATTTGTCCTAGTTATATTGCAGAGGTTGAATGCAGATATTGTTGACTTTACTTACGAAGGCACAGATGAAGATGAGAAGTACCCAGCTGTGGCATGATGAGTTAATGTCTTGACAAGTTTTGACTTCTACTGAATGATGTCTAAAAATTAATACGCATGTAGGTTGCATCTGACTGTGCGATAATGTTGTGTTAAAATAAAAGATTTTACTATTTAGGTCATAGACATCAGATTGTTAGATAATACATCCATTCTTCATGGGTTTAAAGATCTCAAGAAACCATTCAAATAACTAAAATGATCTACTTTGGATTCTCTCATAGCCCAGCATGGTGTATTTCATCTAGCACATTCAAATTCCAGCCCAGTAACTTTGATTAAACATATCTTACAGGAAGGCAATGAAGACTTCCATTGTTAAAATAGTTACTGTTAAAAATATTAATCTTGTTCCACTTCAAAATGCTGTCAACCCCAGCCTTTGTGTCTCATTGTGCAATAGCAAGAGCTATAGGGATCTCTGAGAGTTTTGTTCCTTTTTTAGGCTACTAACAGGAGTGCATTTGTCTTCGGAGAGAGGAATCCACAACATTAACTTTAAAGGTAACATTCTGGTCCTACTGCAGATGAGGAGAAAACTGCCATCAGAGTCATTCAGGATGCTAGACTGGAGGCTGGACCTTGGAGCCTTCCATTTCGAACCTGGAATTCCTTCTGCTGGACCACAAATTAGAATTGGAAGAAGCCTAAACTCTTACCTGCACTTCCTAAAACAGCACAGGCATGCTTTAATTAATGCAGTGTATGCTCTAATTTTAACCCAGATCTGTTCTCATTAGAGGATTGTTGCTAAAAGGCCACATAAATGTGCATGTTCTTAATTTTAAAATGGTGCACATGTCATAAGTAATTTGGGTTTTTTGCTATACTCCATAATTTTGTTTAGAAACAAATGATATTTGATTGGTTTTCTGCCTAACCTGGATTATGTGAGAAAAGATCTAGAATAGTGGCTTGGAAAAGAAAGAGCGGCAACAAAATCTTGCCAAATCAGATAAGATGCAGATAAAGGTGCACTTGAGAAGGGTCAAGGAACAACTAAAATCTTTGCGAGAGCTTGGTGTCCCCTTGCTTCCATTCAGGATCCAAACTTCAGCGAGTGGTTGGATCCTCCACCGATTTTTAACAATCAGAGCATATAGCAAACTTGCCAGTCCTTTCTGTCAGCTGCATGTACCTAAGAGAGTGCAAGTTTTCCTTTCGACAGATATTTTTGAGATTATTATCTGTGCTTTGGATGCTCTGAGAGACTTTTGGTGCCGTCTGGCTTACACTGTGTTACATTTTAAAGCCGCACAAAGACTTAAAGTTAGGACCGCTTCAGAGACAAAATGTAGCAGCTAGTTTTCTGGGTAGGGCTTCTCACTAAAAAAATTATGTTGGCACGCTGGAGTTTCATGGTCATCCACTAACCTCTGTAGTTTAACCTGTTGAGAATTGCCATGTCTCTAGAACCTGAAGCTAGCTTGAATATGATTTAAATAGGGTTTTTTTCTGTGTACTAGTGTCGTTATCTCTGGTCAGCAGTTGATGTCCAAGTTGAATTCTCTCTTATTCCCCAATGGAGGGGTAATTGAGTGCTTTCTAGGGGTCCCTGATGCTCTAAAGCTTCAGTTCTGTTTTTGGCACAAAATAGCCCTATACAGTTGTCTCCAAATGACACCTGTTTAACAGCATTCTTTAACAGGGCTGAAGATATGTTCCCCACAATGATAAAAGGTTGGAAAGGAGTCTCTGTAGGATGCTGCTTGGCTGTGTTCCTGTTGGTATGATTATTTTCATTCTTCTGGGATTTTATTGTATTATTAATGACATGTGAGGGAGTTTAGAGCCTTAGACAGACATCTTTTTAATTATTTTAATCTCAATGAATTAATTGTGGCTAACCTTAGAAAACCATGTCAGCTCACTACAAGCTTACGTGTTGCAAAAGCCTTTATCCAGTTCTCGTTCAAATCCTTTCCAAACTTTACGTTTTTCCACAATGCCCACAAGAAATCCAGAATCATAAGAATAAAATAAGATAGGAGAGAGTATCTGCAGGGCCATCCTTTATATTTCAAACTGTAGAGTCAAGGCAGGAATTGTCTCTGTTGGTGTCTTTTAGGTCAATAGGTCAGATCATCACCACTTGGGATAGTAAGGCATTACCTCTTTGCTAGTATAAGTTTTATATACTGAGGTCATGCTCTCAGTGACTATCCATATCCATTTGCCACAGAGCAAATGTGAGCAGCTCTTAAATGTTGCTGAAGCAAATCTGCAGATTTCATTTGCGCAAATGTTCGCAAATACCCCTTGCCCCTATGCTCTGCTCCCTACCCTGCAACAAAACATTCAACTGTCTGTGAACAAAGACAAAGAGCCAGAGCAGTTCAGTTGGTATTTGGCATGCGTGCTATTCAGCAGGTGCGTGCTAAATTGCATTAGACTTAACACCAGGAATCAGATCACTAATTGGGCACCAACGTGAAGAATTTTTCTCATTTGGGACCTGAATTGCAACACTTATATCCCTTTAGGCAAGACATCACAACCTTCCTATCCCAAAGCAACAGCGCTACCGCTTGAGCTAAAAGAGAATCTCCATTAGCTAACAGTAGTAGCACTTACTGTATATCCTGTTTCTAGGCTGCAAGCCACAATAGGAGAAAATCATTATAATCCCTTAGTGATTTATAATCATTGTGATTTCAGGGCTCTGGTTTTTTTTCTAACTTTTCATTTATTTTTAATTCTGTGTGAGATCATTTGGATGAAATAAGCAAAGAGTACACTGGTTCTCAAAATTCAGACAAAAGAGGTTTTAAGTTTTCAGGGATGTTGCAGAAATTAAGCATGTTCAATATTTTTGTTTCTCCTCATTTCGTAGCTTCCTCATTCCTCCTATTTCAAAACCACGAAACTTTTTCTCACTGCCCCTCTTCTACAAGCAACAAAAGCATGTAAAAACCCCCTAATGTTACATTTATAAAAACTGAAAAATGGCAAGTTTTCCTCTCATGAATAACATACCTGCCTGGGGGTGCAGTTCTTTCTCAAGCTTGTCTACGATGCGTCCTAGACATAGTACCTAGGTCCAAGTAGAAGTATTCAGCTCCTTATAAAATCACACTATCTACTTGTCCATGTCTTAGCGACTGCCTGACTTGAAGCACACACAGCTGAAGGATTTCATCTGTTGCACCTCAGCTGTGAGAAGTAGATGGTTATAGGCTCCTTCTGTCTGCTGAGAGTGAAGCGTCCTAAGGCTTGAACCAGACGTGCTTCTCAAGTACTTTGTGATCTGTGGACAACAGGAGTACATACATGCATATTATTAAAATCACTCATATTTCTATTCGATCACGGTGCTAGACATAGCATTTCTCTTTTCACATAGGTTGTAGATACTGTAGGATCCATAGTGTTCATATCTCAATTTCTAAAGGCAACTTGTTATGTGGAATGGTTTCCACAGCTCTACTCCTCTCTCTCTAAAATTGCTTCATTCCTATTAAATTAATATTTTTTTGCTAAGTTAGTTGTTTTCTTTCTTTAGATACTTATACAATAGAAATTGTATGATATTGTGCTTACATTAGCCAGAACATAAGACAATGCTTCAGACAGAAGCATCTTTATTTAGTCAAGGAATTGTGCGTATTCTTCATTTAAAATACTCCAACAGGATCCCAAGCATGAATGCAAGTGCTTTGTTGAGAGAAGATCACAGAAAGCAGCAGGGATAGACCATTTTATGATGATGGACTTGTTCCTCAACAACTAAAATCTGTAGTCAAAATAAATTTTATTGTTACTAGTTCTTTCCCTCACTGGAAATTCTTCTTGCTCTTAGAACAGCTTTTGATTTAATTGCTAAGAAGAAATCCTGCCACTCAATAGTAATAGTTGAAATTATAGAATTATCCTGTAAGGAACTATTATATTTCAGTTTTCTTCTCTTTCCAACTCAAATGAAAAGATGGAATTTAAATAATTTCCCAGGAAATCAGACACTCAGGAAAATGTAATCTGAAATTGCATGGAAATGTATAATTTGAAAGTCAAAATGACAGATTAAAATGCAGTGATTTTACTCTGTTGAAGCAAGTGCTTTAATTAGCCGACTTCCAGGAAGGTTTTTCGGGAGGGTAGTTGGGGTTTTTTTTGTCTCGGGAGGGTTTTTTTTGTCTCAACAAACTAGTTTTTTATGATAGAAAACTCTTCTATCAGGGGTGATTTTTTTCATATTGGTAGTTCTAACTATATTGCCCACGATGAGGGAAGACATGAATGCACTGAAGCAGAACACAAGTGTCTTTCAAAGCTGAACACATCTTCACCTACCCCAGAGTCTACTCCCCTGCTGATCCATTTCTATAGTTTCAGAGAATTTCAGTGGAGCTTACTCATCACTCACTGGCAGTGAAAAATTGACACCCATTCCAGAGAAGAAAATCAGAAGAGATTTGGTTAAAAAAATGTGTGGGGTGGTATTATTCCCTCCTGGTGACCGCAAAGTCCTTCACAGAAACTTTCCTAGCTCTGAATGCCCAGATGTTCCTCCTTGCACCACATTCATCATCAAATGCTGTTGCATAAACAGAACATAGAGTCATTCTCTGAATACATCATTTCTCCCACTCATTATTGATGAGTTTAAAGTTATCAATAACTCAAGGAAATACAATAAATTATCTGTCTTTTGTCAGACATATTCTTCGGATGTCCTGTAGTTATAACTAATTTCTGAGACTTGCTTGCTGTGATTTTAACTTTTGTTATAACGTTGTTACATACAATGAATTGGAGATAAAACCCACTAACAACCCAGCTTCGGTCTAGTCACATCACTCTTCAGAAAAAATAGTTAACCACACAGTGGCTTTTCATTTAAAAAAACAAATAAATTTTTGCCAGACTATTAAACTGAAATTACTTAATTAATTTAATGTATAGATACCTATAGTGGATAAGTACGTATGAGCACATCAATGGAAGGAAATATGTGTTCCTAAACTGCGATTTATCTGTGCTACTGTGTATGTCTGTATTAAGAGGAGAGAAATCTTCTCAATACAGGATTACCAAGAGCACTCAGCCCAGGGTCCTGGGAGGTGTGGCTTGTGGCAGTCCACACCCGGTGAGATGAATCCCAGACCTGCAGATAGTGCAAGCCACAGCTGGAAAGAAAGAGAATCACCCCTTACAGCAGGCACATGTGTTTGAGTTAGTATAACTTTTGCTAAATAAATAAATAAATAAATAAAATAAAACCTTACACTTATTTTGAAGAACTACTCAGTATTTCTTTTCTGTTGATCTTTTTCTGTGATATTAGGTGAAATAGGTTCTTCCCAGAGACACTCATCTCATTCCTTGTTAGCACAACGATTTCTAGTTATTGTAAATGTCTTTCTTTTCAAATCTCTTCCTCCTTCTTCGGTACTTTGATACCAGAAGAGGATGGTGGTAGATGCTCTTTGACAGCCTATGTTCATTACAACACAAAAAACCTGGACACATCTAACATATACATTGTCTGCTGCTGATAGTTGTACTCTAGTAAAGCCTTCGAGAGCCTGCGCAAGTGCAAACATAGAGGTAACCCCGCGCAAGTTGGGCCTCTGTGCTTTGCCCTGCACACCTGTCCCAATACTTTGCTGGATTGGGACCACAGGGTGTACTTTCATCTGCTGACATGCTGACTTGAAAACACTAACCACCTCAGACTTTTTGTTCCTGTGCCTCTTAACAGAGAGGAAGAGAAGCATTTAAATCAAGGAGCAGGCACATGCAGTAAGGAGATGCATGTATTACAGAGGTGGAACTGAGACAGAGTAAAATCCCGCTGAGCTTGTCCTTTTTGTGGTACACGTGGAGAAGCGATGTTAAATCAGTAGAGTAAGGAATAATTAATGCTAGTTTGTAGGGGATAACTAAAGCAATATCACTGCAATCTCAAATTGCACAGAAAACCAACTGTGTAGTTGGGAGATAAATGAAAATCTTCCTATACTCTTCCCAAAGAACAGAGCAGTTTTGACAACTTATCCTCACTTTCAAATGTCACTAATTATTTAGGAGGAGGGAATGTTTGTTTTTTATCACCCAACAAGAGCTGTTTTGCAAGGCTTGAATGCTGGAAGCATTGTAAAAATGTGAATCCCGCTTTATAATACATCAAAACATCCCTTCCAAAACATCACTTCTCATATTTGTGTAGGGGTATGCATCACATACATAATAATAGTGTTTTCTGAATTTCTCAGAAGAAATTGTACATCATAATTTCTGTCCCTGAAATTGTTTTCTATGTCTGTTTGTTGTATCTGTTTGAATGCCTCCCTTCCACGGCAAAGACAGTTTTGTCTGATGAGCATCTTCTTGTATTTTGTCTCAGTCAAAGCCTTTACTCCTAAAACCAACTGTGAACTATCAAAAATGTTTATGTGAAAGTCAGCAGTATTACACCAAAGTTATTGTTTCATGAGAGAAAAGAGAGATTATCTTTAATAAATGAAGACAGTCTAAACTAGCGAAGAGAAAGTGGACAATGTAACCATGCTGTAGCTAGATGGATGCCCTTTCATCTTTGTTTTGTTTTCCAGACTCATTGTGGTGTCACTCAAGTTTCAAAATTCAACATTACCAATTGCCACCATTACACACAGCCTCCTGTGCCCAGAGTAAGACGTTAAGGCTCACAGCTGCAGCTTTGAGAATGAAGAGCATTTGTGTCAGACTACACTAGATAACTGGAGACAATCCTGTACAACGTAGAGCAAAACCAGCCATTTGGAAAATAATACTGTTTTAACCAGGAGTCTTGTGGTCAAGGAGGGATGGAGGTGATTACCAAGCACTAAATCTAAACATGGGTTTATTTTCCTAAAGAGACAAAGGAATAAGGAAGAGTGTTGGCAGATGAGAATTTTCCGTGTGTGTGAACCTGTTCTTAACCCTCAACCTTAAGTAACTTGCACGCCTCTACTTATAACTCCAGACCTTCTCCAGTCTGCAACGGAGGTGCAGGGGGCTGGGAAGGAAAAACACATGCAAGGGATCTCAGAATCATCCTGAGTTTTCTTTTTCATTGCTTAACCCATGCATCTATGAAGGAGCAGCAATATGGGAAATTATAGCCATACAAGTCAACGTGTTACAACAGTGGTAAAAGAATAGCTTTTCTTTCGGTGTGTAAAAAACATTATGATAACTGTAATTTTCTCATTAGTTGAAAAAGACATTGGTGCTGTTAAGTATAAGGCACATGTACAAGGCAAAATTAAGTCTCCTTGCAAATAATGCTGCTCTTGTGCTGACAAGAATTTAACGTTCCTTATTGATTGACAACATGCCATTAAATTAGAGGTTCTTTACCCAAGCTTAGCATAGACTATCTAGTGCCAGATAGGAATATTTTGCAAAGAGATCAGGACATAGAGATACAATTATACTGGCTTAGGAGAAAAAGAAGTATTGTGGCTTGTTCAAAAACATTATGGGCCAGAGATTTGTTGTTAGAGAGGAAGATATTAACAGCTCGCTTTTTGGGGAGCTAGCCTTATCCCCACTTTCTGAAATGGAGTCTCAATGGTGACTGGCTGTCTGCAACGAGCAAATAAATTTAGGAAAATAGTAGGCAGGATGGCAGTTTTCTGTTCAAGGACATGTACTTGGAAACTCTGAGGCAGGGAGCCAGTTTTCCATTTCAGCTTTATGTGCTGCTCACTCAGTGCACATACAGCTTTTAAATGCAGGTCTCCACCTTGTCTGAAGGGCAGTAATTAAGTGGGGTTTTGGTTGCCCCAGGCAGCCGGATAATAGGAACTTTCCTATCTTGATGAGCAGTCTCAGAGGATCTGTGCTTCTGGTACCTCCCAATTTGACTGCACTTGATACGGGGCAACCTTGAAAATTGCTCAAAAACACCAGCTTCTGTGGCAGGTGGTGAATGTTCTGCTAAGCCATGTACCACGTGGAGGGGATTTCTAGCTGGTTTTGGTCCAAGTTATTCAAGTCACTACCTGCCTCCTTTGTCCTAGCAGCAGTAACTGGTTAAGGATGTTCCTAACAATCTTCAGATCTGGATTTAGAGGAGGCAGGAAGAGGAAGAGAAAGCATATCTCTGTTGAGAGCTGGTTTTTGGTTGATCCAGAGGTGTGAGACTTTACCTGTTGCACGAAGCTCATTGCTTCATTGGCTCAGCATAGCTCAATAATTTCTTCATCAGGATAATATATTAATTCCAGCTTTCTAGGAGTGAGTTGACAACTATATATTTGCAAGGAGCAATTATTTTCTGTATTGATTGTTCTTATTTTTAATTACGTTAGATTGTGTTAATTAACATGGAGATTATGAGATTATATTAATTGCACAGTACGTACATATATATAAAGTAAAATTTCTAGTGAGAAAACTAATGGACAGCACAGCTTGAAAAACCGCCCAGCCAATTTTGAGGAGGCAGCCTCAGAAAGAGGATTTGGTGACCTATGAGGATTAAATTAGTTTAACTTTGCAATGCATGAGGATCTTCCCCAAACATCTGAAGACAAAAAGAAAAGATAAAATAGTAATTTTTAAAATGAATTCTTCCTTGGCATACTTAATTCTGTCGCTATGCAAGTGGTTGGACCTGATGATCTCCTGAGGTCTCTTCCAGCCTCCGCAATTTTACACTCTCATGGTTCAGACAAATATGGTCTGAGAACCCAGTCTGAGTTCCTTTGGCCGAGCATCAGATGTTAAACAAAACTTAATCGGCTATCAAGATCTTTGGCCCTCTCATGCTATTGGTCTGAAATAAAGAGTAGGGTAATGACAGGAGAGAGACCTGTCAATGTCTACACAATTTTACATCTTAGGTTAAGAATCTATTTTATTTCTGGCAATACAGACAAAATAGCATCTACGTAGTCAGAAGTTTGCCAGCGAGCCCAGACTTAGATGTCTGCATAGCTGATAATTGCATGCTGTCAACAGGGATTGTAGTGAATTTGGAGATGCTGCTGCAAGTATCACTCCTGATACTTGAATTCTGTGTTAAAACAAAAGGGAGAGAAGGAACCTGGATTTTTCATGGGACAGGGACAGGAAAGACTCCGTTTGGTTCATTCCTCAACTTCATTTAGTTAATCTGGTTTCTTACCTGGGGTTTTTTCCCCTTTTTTTTTAAAATAAAAAATGTCCAATTGCCTTCACAGTTTGAACCCTCAAGATTTATTCACAAAGCACAAGAGATATTTTCCACATGGAGTTCTTTGAGGGATTATATGAGGGGGAAAAAATGGTACTTTACTCCAGTTAAACAAGCAGAACTGACGATAAAGGACTTCTGAATATCTTAGTGCCTCATAATTTTAAACAGTCCCTCTCAACAGGTTGAAGAGAAGAAAAAAAAAATTTACAAGGTATAACTGTAAGATTTTGTCAAATTGAGTGAGTGAGACAGAGGTCTGAAAGTGCATAACTCACTTGGGCTCTTACATTATGAAGGAACTCTTGTGCTTTTTTTCCTGAAGAGCTCATATGGTAGGCGTTATAATTTCAGAACAAAAATTTCAGACTGATATTTGCATATGTACAATCAAGTGATATTTAACTTTTTCTTTTTTTAGATCTCTAATAGATCCAGTAGTTGTGAAAATAGGTGTGTAGAACAATTTTGTAAGGCAATTTTAGAATACCTTCAGTCAATATCTGTACCTGATTATGAGAACTTCAATCTGATTTAAGATCTAAAGTAGATAAGTCTGTGTTTCCACCTGTTTTTCCTTCNCAGGTGTTATAATTTCAGAATGAAAATTTCAGACTGATATTTGCATATTTACAATCAAATGATATTTAACTTTTTCTTTTTTTAGATCTCTAATAGATCCAGTAGTTGTGAAAATAGGTGTGTAGAACAATTTTGTAAGGCAATTTTAGAATACCTTCAGTCAATATCTGTACCTGATTATGAGAACTTCAATCTGATTTAAGATCTAAAGTAGATAGTCTGTGTTCCCACCTGTTTTTCTTTCTGAGATTAAGTTTTATTACTCTTGCTATTTTTGTATATGAGGCTATATGAATAGTAGAAGCAATTTTTTCTGATCTTTCAACATACCATTCCGTTAGGAGAGTTGGTTAAAAAAGTAGAGCATATATGTAATTACCAACTAATTTCATGGATGTGTTAACAAAAATTTCAACATTTGAATTTAAAATCAAACCATCTGTTTTTAGTTCAGCAACATGAAAAAATGGTGAGAAAACCTCTAATTCATTTGCTTCCTCCCCAAAGCAAGCGATGTTAGACATTCTCGGAAACATCTATTAAATGGTTTGTGTTATAATGCTTATAAATATCTAAAGGGTGGGTGTCAAGAGGATGGGGTCAGACTCTTCTCAGTGGTGCCCAGCGACAGGACAAGGGGCAATGGGCACAAACTGGAACACAGGAAGTTCCACCTGAACATGAGGAGGAACTTCTTTACTGTGAGGGTGACAGAGCACTGGAACAGGCTGCCCAGAGAGGTTGTGGAGTCTCCTTCTCTGGAGATATTCAAAACCNATGGTTTGTGTTTGGTTTGATTTTTTTTTCTTTTGAGGAGACTTTTGTTTCTCAGGTTTCTAAACAAAACTAGAAGATCCAGGGCAGCCCAAGACTGGTAAATTGTGATTCAAATTTCCAGTATAAACCTTTTCAAGTACTCTCTGTTTGGTTAGTGTCTATGATAGCAGTCTTCGTCGGTGTCTAATCTGTACAGATAATTAACAGTAATACTAGTGAGCTTTGCCTGTGCTACCTGCTAGCTGAGTAGAGAAACAGCAAAGCAGATGTTCCTCTAAAGCCTCTTCAACATGTTTTCCCATCACGATGAACAGCGATAGTCAATCACAAATTTTTTCCTATCGTTGAAGGTATTTCAGCCCAGGACCCGGCTCTGTGCTGAACTCAGCGTAGGGAAGTCTTCCAGCAGCACCTATACAGGTCTTATTTTGAAGCCAGGGAGTCTGCAGAGCAACATTGAGCCCCTGAGCATCACCCCTTATGCTGCTCCTCCGCTGCCGACACATACAAGAGACTCTGTGCCTGCTTTCAGGCAGGACCTGGGCTATGTCAACGGTCTGGGCAGAAAGCATAAGTGTCAATGAAAGGCTCAGAAGCTTCTCTTATTGTGTAGAAGAGATAATAATACCTGAAAATAAAAATGCTGAAAATCAAAGAGGCAGCTCTCTAACTCTTTTAATGGATTAAAAAAAAAAAAGAAAAAACTAGAGCAATGATCCAATCTCCCCTTACTGTAGATTAACTCTGTAACTGAATTATCATACTGCATTCTCATTCCTTTTAGAAGCACTGTAGTAAAGCGTACACACTTATCGAATCACAGAAGTGGAGTTACAGCAATCAAATTCACAGACAAAATGAAGTAGTTGTTCCCTGTACTAAGTTTCTCTTGCATAGAGGTAATCTAATATTTCATTGAAAGGCAATTTACCAGTAAATTAAAAGATCCCTATTATCTCTAGGAAGTAGACTGGGACACTGAGCAGTCAACTCAATTTATTTTTAAATAACACCTTTCATGCAAAGCTTTCAAAGGTAAGAGAAGAGTGAGCTATGGATGAGTTCTTACATCCCAGTCAGTGCAGGAAGAGATCAGGGAAACAGGTGAATGGAACTATGATGAGTTTTATGAATCAGTCCTGATATTTTCCGGGAATACCTGAGAAAGTAACAGCTGTGTTATGCTGAAGAGAGACCTCTTAGTTTAACAGGACAACATAATCTGTATACAACAGATAGCATGGCGGCTTCCTCACAAAATATGCCCTTCTTTAAGGTGTACAAAATTGGAATAAATTGATAGTGAGTGGCTCTGACTTCATCTAGCCACTTAAAGGATAGTTATGCAAAACTCTCACTGACTTCAGAGGTCCAGGATCAGGTCCATAATGCCTAAAAGATAGCATGACTATTTTAGCAATGAAAGACAAAGTTGATTATTTTCCTCTGGGAGGGAAAAAAAAACCCCAAACCACTAACCTAAGTACTAGAAACTTACGGGGAAAATAACACAATGCATTCAAGCTTTAATACTGCAACCCAAATGTATGGTACAGCTAAAGCTGCATAAATCCAACAAGTGACTTTCATGGCGATGTAACAAGGAACCACCAGAAAAGACGGAACTGTGACCGGCAGGAACGGCAAGCCTGACCGTCTGCAACCCGAGAACAGCGATACCATCTTCGCTTGCAAATAAAACTGTTTTTTCCTGCTGACAGCCCTCAATCAACGTAGAGATTATGCCACCTTCTGGTCGTCACACAGATGACAGCTCCTTGTCTTTGTAGACCGATTCATTCATCAATAGTTTATGCAAAACTTGCTTTGTAGGCATGAAAAGACTTGCCTCAAGTGCTATGCTCTCTCCTTTTTATTTTTCGTAAATGTCTTTTAGTGAGTGCTTCCAACCACATGCCTTCTATCAGTGCAACGTAGTGGATAGTACAATGTAAGGCACTGTATTTTTTAGGAGGGACAAAGAAAAGAGATTTTTTTTTTTTAGTTCCACTGCTATATTGCTAATTTCCATGAAATTCTTAAGCTTGGGGATGCTCACTCAGCTGAACGTTGGCACAGCACCTGTTTCTTATATTCAAGTCGACTACACTGGAAGAACTTGCTATGACTGTATAACATGGTAATCCTGCTCTGCTAATGCCCGGACAACAGTTAAAGTTAAATACACAATTCTCCTCAAATTCCAAGTTGGGTAAATTCCATCTTAGCTGCCTAATTTCCCATAACTATTCTCTAAGTCAACTAATAAATATTGTTTGGTAGAAACAACGGGAAAGAATGGATTGTGTATTTTTTCCTAGAAATAAGTGCATTTTTTTTTCCAAGGCAAATTACTTTAAAAAATGACATCAGTTTGAATTATATGTTCTGCTAAGTAACCATAGGACACAGCAGACTGTGATACCTGTTTCTTCCCCAAAGCAGAAATCCTAAGGTTGAATTATTTGGACAATTTAGGGACAAATAATCCTTCTGCCAATTTCAGTCTGGTGGATTACATGACAGGAGAGATTCTTTATGCACCTTTTTGAATAGAAGCCAGATCAGACCTACGACGGAAAGCCCTATGGAGCTTCCTTTCTCTTGATTTCCTTTTTTCCGAGCTGCCAGGCTCCTCAAATTCTACCTATTCTTATGCTTATATCAACCAGTCAGTTTAAAAAAGTTCCTCTGTCGGTCTTGATCACCTTTTCTGCTATCATTGCTGCTTTTTGAGATAAGTTAGGACCCCCTAGGGAAGCACTGTACCTATGCATGTTACCACTAATTGACTTCCACATCGCTTTCTAGAACTGCTGCCTTCAGCCCTCTACTCTTCTGGGTAAGGACTGCGTGAA
>VZSC01003658.1:150502-161922 GCA_013398225.1 Steatornis caripensis
TCAATACTGCCTCCTACATAGAGTAATACATCTAATTTGTTTCAATTCATCATGATCATATATTCTAGGCCATTTTATTTAAAATTTCAACTTGCTAGGGGGAATTAATAACGCAGAGTAAATTGTAAGTTACTTGTTTGATGCATGCTTAGAATAGGTATAAGTCAATATGGCTCAATAATGCAACAATTAAATGGGGCAAGGAAAATTATATGGTTAAGTTGTGTGTATGTGTTTGTGTGTAGTCATTTTATGTCTGTAGATGTACATATACTTTTTAGAAGGGAATTCAGTGTTTATGTGACCTGCCAGGTTCAGAATAAAAGTGGTATAAATATTCTGTAGTCACAGAATAAATGTGATGGATTTTGTAGCAGATCATCCTGCTGAAACACCTTGCTTTGTCCACAGACAGAATACCCTTAAGAATCATCTATGTCATGGTTTAAGGCTGTGCTGGCTATTAAAAGAAGATTGGTTCTGTCCTAGCTCAACCTGGGATAATACGTTACTATTCTTTTCGTTTAATCACTGTTTTATTGCTAAGGCTTCCAATATGTAAGTGTAGAAAAGGTCCCTATGATGTATATGTATCTTCTAGGCTATAGATGGCACTAAGTCAGCAGCCACTTTTGGTTATTACTGATTCACAGTGGATTTCAATAGTTATTTAGAAGTGAAAGGGCTTATCAGGTCAACGAACATTCACAGCCTTAATGAACTGACATTAAAATATCTTTCGTCTTCCAGGGCCCCAAATCTGTGCAAGTCTCCAGAATGAGTTCTTCAGCTATTCCCAAAGCGCGTGGGATACTAAGCCATTGTTTTTGCTGCTTCTCTGTTTTTGTGATACTCTCATGCCTCCTGGCAATTTGCACAGTTACAAAATCATTGAAGACCTCTCTGCAGCCAGCATATATGGCACCTATTTTTCTCTGGTCCAGAACAGAATCTGAGAGAAGCAACAGAGCAAAACTTCCAGCAGTCCAAACTGCAGCTATTATTATTATCGTGAGCTATGTTTTAGACTCTTTTCGCCCTTCCCAAATGCATCCTGCTAGTGAAAGGTTTCATAGCCCCTCTTTAGATACACTTGCACTCTCTCTAGACTGGATTACTGGGCTACAGCCCTCTGTTTTTTACCTATGAAAAAGCAGCAAATCCAGCTGTATTTGGTGCCTGCAAGGCCGCTTCTTCAAACCAGAGCATTATTTATTCATTGCAGAGCACACAGCGTTCTGGGAAGGGAGATGAAACAGCAGAAGACCTATTTCTGAATCTTGCTTATTCCTGTGGGTTTTCTGAACTTTTTTTCGGAGTGGACGTCCCTTTCCTAGCCTTGGAGATACAGGCTGTTGCTGCTTCTCCTACTTTCACTGCCTCCCTGCAGCATTTTCTTACAACTAAATATTCCCCGCACCACCCTTCTTTAGCCAGGGATTTATCTCTTTTCTAAGCAACTTAATTTTCTTTTTCTCTCAGGCTTTGGTCAGGGAACATACACCTGTTAGCCTGACTGGAGAAAAGCAGGTGTCTGTCTCGCAGTTAATACCTCCTTGCCTTCTTCCCTGTCACTTGGCATTTCTCTGGAGATAGCTCATCTCTGTCACTGTTTTGTTTCTAGCTTGGTTTTTCCCTAGCAGCCTCTTTGATTTAATCCTCTGTAGTCAGGTGGAATAACATCAAGCTAGAAAATGTAGGTACATACTGCATTCAGAGAAAATAATACTGCTATCTCCCTCATTAGCCTCAGAGGAGTTTATGACTCAGAAGACCAAGGAAGTGGGGAACACTTACAATAAAAACTGCATTCCAGAAAGGGATTGTAGGGTAGGATTTTTATTAAGACAGGGACTTGCTATCTCCTAAATAGCTCACTGGTATGGGTACCACTACTGATGGTGCGAGACGGGTCTTATTTTTCATCTCCCTCTCACTTCAGATTCTGCGCTCCTGCACCCGTCCTCAAATGTCCATACCAAGCTGTTCTCTACAGCCATGAGCAGCCCTTTGCTCACCTTGGCTCCTTGGTTTCATGCCCTCAGTACGTGAAGCCATTTCCATCATGTTCACTGCTATAACAGGCAAAAAAGCCCGTGGAGGTGTCTATTCCGCCATGGCCAGCCCCACTGTGTCCACAGTCTCATCTACGTGCTTCCTCTGTTCACCAACCTTCCTTTCATGTCATGCTTAAAATGTTTTAAGCATTTTCCAGCCTCTTTCCTGTAAAGGCTGCCCAGCTGGTACTGACCAAGGAAGAATCTAGTGACAGGTGCTGGTGCTATGACAGTGAGAGTCATTGAGAGGCTAGAGGACCGCTAAAATGCTGCACATCTTGTTACGTGCCAGCTTTTTTACGACACGTAGAGCCCCTAGTTTCTTTTGCTGCTGCACGTGTTCAGGAACCAAGTGTCTACTGCAACAGCGTACTGCAGCCACTGAGCTGTGCAGTCATGAAGGTCAGAATTTGCCTGGACAGTGGGAATTGTGCTCCATCTTTGTGCAGAACTACTTGGCATCACTAACGGCTGGGTGGGAAAAGTATCTCTTCTTTTTCCTTCTACCTGCCCAATGAACACAAACACAATCCTATTATTAAGATTTACATCTCTGTCTGCTCTAGATGGATCTCTGAAGAGAAATACTTTCTTCATCACCATACACAAATGTAGGTCTTCATTCTCAAAATCTGTATATGTTGTATTGATATGGGGCTGCCCGTATCAGCACAATATATAGAGAGAACAGTGAATCCTTCCACAACTGAACTCACTGCTGCTAAGCTTTCCCATAATATAGAAAACATATTGGAAAGGTGTAATGCAGTAATGTAAAAGCTTGAAATAAAATTCACAGAGTAGTGTTCTGGATTTAAACCCCTCCCAGAGTACGTGAACATTGTTAGTTACTTCATATCAACAGTGTGATCAGAGCAACATTCACCAGTGCCAGTTTACTGGGGGTCATGTTGCCCTGGCTGGCCAGTCTGAAATGTGTAGAAGAGGAATGCATGTTGTAACCCAGCAGCTCAGAGGCCCTGCTCAATGAAGAGCCAACATCAGCCTCAATTCATAGATTCAGATAATTGCGTTATATCCCTTTCAAAAAGCAGCCTTTCTTGCAAAATGTCTTCACAGTGCAGCTTTCTTTTTCAGCGGCTAGAAGACTCACTTTAAAGAAGATGTGGGATTTAATTCCCCCTCTGTTGGCAGAGGTTCAAACCCACCTTTCCCACCTCTCCAGGGATGCCCTAATCAATGAGTAACCATCTGTTCGGGGCAAGGAGGGAGGGCTAGCTCCAATTCTCTTACTGGTATCCACCCACTACATAGGAAGATGTCGTGACTAATTGGGCTCAGTAGTTAAATCACTCACCTGAGCATGGGGGAGATTCTGATGTCTGCTCCTGGTTCAAAGGTTACTCCTGCAGTAAGTAAAATGAACTTTACGTAAATAAGTTTTCACATCTTTAGCTACATTAATAGCTGTAAGCATCATGACATCTGGGTAGTCATTTACAGATATCTATTAGCACATAAGTGTATGTGTATATATATATATATATATATGTGCATATGAAATTAACAACCCTGAAATCCTATAAGTCCTGTATTGACAATAGACCAGTAGACAATAATCCGATTTCAAAGATCCTAGCAAAACCCAATTTTTGATCAAAAAAAATTCCACTTGTTTTTTTTGAAGAAATCATGTTTACACACACACAAAAAAAGACAAAAATAAACAATAATGTGTCAGGTTTTAATTACTAAAAACCGAAACAGAATATTGTTTTCCAAATGCGAAGACTAAAAAGAATAAAATATTTTGCCAAAATAAATACGAAGATATTTTGTAGGAAAAAAGCATGTATGAGTACAAGCTACATTTTTGTTGGAAATAGCATTACTTATTCAAGCTAATGTCAGAAAATTAACCGTGGTGTACCTTACAGGAACATGGGAAATGTGACATACTAAAAGCTGGGACACATTTTTCTCTGCAAGAGACAACTGCTGAGTTGACGTTCTGCCTGTGAAGTCCCATAGATAAAACACTGCGACTTGGCCAGGATAGGCTTTAAGCCATGAAATGTGACTCACTCCGTTGTATAATTTGGTCGCTTCTTCCCAGAAAGACACTGGAGTTGAAGTCGTTCATTCTGAAAGAATTGTAAGTATTTTAACAGAAGGAAAAAATTCTAACTTTTCTATGTTCTCTTGGTGATCACATATCTCATTTCTATGTATTAACCCTCCATAATGAGGTTTTGTTAACCCTTTCGACTGCTGAGTGCCATGACTTTTTAGGTATCAGCTTGGACTGTCACATGGTTGACTTAGCACCAGTGAGCACTTCACAACCACAGATTCATTTTCCTCAATTTGTTAAGTGGCTAATTATAAAGGTTCACAAAAGAACTGACACAAGGGAAGGAGAGAGCCGCACTTCTATCAGCAGCCCCATGAGGCCTGTACAAGTGTCATTTGTAAAACAGAGCACAAATTAAACAATGGCTATAATAAGATCTAGGGGCTGGTGGATAATGACAGAAAACTTCCTGTGTAGATGCAAAACAGGCACTAAATGGGTTGTTTTTATGTTTGACAACAGGGCCCTTATGTAACCCTTCATGAATTCAGAGTCTGCTGTTAAGGTAATGTTCTTGGACTAGACTAGATGGTAACAAGCTAAATAAAATGACTACTATTTATTTTGTGTCTGCAGCTGTGATTTCCAATTTAATTTCCATACTGTACTATATCAATAAGATTTTTTAAAGCCGAGTAAGGTACATGGACTGTTTCCCAAACAGGATGATATTTAGGAAATTGCTAGTAGATATAACCGCAAAATGATCAGTGTTTTATTTTAAGAACAAATGCAATCGATGTGTTAACAAATCGTTTGTTCTATCTACAGTCGTCAACTCCTTATTATGAATAGTTGAATTTAAACTAAAGAATAAATTTAAACAGCAACCTTTTCCCTGCCTGCAAGATTTATATACAGCAAATTGGACTTACTTTATTTTGTCGATTTAAGTATTTAATGAAATTGAATGAAAGTCTTTTTTGTGCATGTGCTGTTTCTCCCTTTCACCATAATACAGCTACTCTCTATGCATAGTGTTTGCATCATTATGTAAGACATTTGCAAATATGTATGATGTGTTTGCCTGTGGGAAAACCCTTTCGTCTAATGTATTCATGAAAGATGAATTAACAGTGCTTTAGGTATGATAAAGAGATTCATAGTATAGTCTATTATAACGCCGATATTAAAAAGCAAGCTCATCATTTAATAAGAAAAATGTTAATCTTTTACAATCATGGCAATATATTTTATTTCTGAGAATGTCTTCCACCATTGTCTTCTTATTAGTTATAATTTTAATTTATAATTTGTATTAGGCTGATATCTAGATAATAGTCAGGACACTGTTATGCTGACATTGTACAAAGACAGCATCCCTACAAGAAAGATCTTTGTGCCTATTTTCTTTCTTCTTCTAAGTTTGTTTCTTCCCTTGATCTTCCCCTTTTCTCCATAGTGTGGCCCTCAAGCACATCTCCTCCAGGATTCTAATATGATACTTTCGCCACAATAAAAATAAACCAAAAAAACCCCCCAGGAATGAAGCAATTTTATGCAGCATGATGCAGTCCCTGATTTTGTCCAGATCCCTGTATTTCAGGTAAAAAAATCTAGGTATCGTCTGGCCACCTGGTCAGATGTGCTAGCAACCTGCCCGCAGGAAGCTATGGTTCACAGTTACAATATCCATTCGTGCTTTGCTGGCAGAGATACTGGTTTCTTTGGCTCTGTCTATGTTGTATCAGCTGAGGTCTCAAAGTTGCACTGTAGCCCAAACTACCTGATTGTCCCTAGCACGTTGATTCCTGTGCTGACCCTAGTCCACAGAGCAGACCAACTGCCCTCCCTAGCAAGGATGCTGAGACACAAGCTGGCAGATGACTTACATTCCAACACAGTCATACCGGCAACACGGAAGCAGTTAGATTGAGCTACTTCACCCTGAAGAGCAGAAACCCAACGTGCCAGAGCTACCAAACTGCAACCTCTGTTGTATTTCATGGAGACATGCAGCGGGACAGGGGAAAAGGATTATGAAGAAGGATTATACCTGGCAAACGCAGACAGAAATCGAANATCTGGCCACCTGGTCAGATGTGGTAGCAACCTGCCCGCAGGAAGCTATGTTTCACAGTTACAATATCCATTCGTGCTTTGCTGGCAGAGATACTGGTTTCTTTGGCTCTGTCTATGTTGTATCAGCTGAGGTCTCAAAGTTGCACTGTAGCCCAAACTACCTGATTGTCCCTAGCACGTTGATTCCTGTGCTGACCCTAGTCCACAGAGCAGACCAACTGCCCTCCCTAGCAAGGATGCTGAGACACAAGCTGGCAGATGACTTACATTCCAACACAGTCATACCGGCAACACGGAAGCAGTTAGATTGAGCTACTTCACCCTGAAGAGCAGAAACCCAACGTGCCAGAGCTACCAAACTGCAACCTCTGTTGTATTTCATGGAGACATGCAGCGGGACAGGGGAAAAGGATTATGAAGAAGGATTATACCTGGCAAACGCAGACAGAAATCGAAGAGATTGAATCCTTTGTCTGTTCTCAGACACGTGGAGTCTTGTCTGTTTATCCTTCCTTTTCTATGTGTATCTCGCTGTCAACTTCTGAAGACTTGCTGCTACCACATCGCTATATCCATTCTTTCTTATGCAGGCACTCCAAATTTTTCATTCACTTATTTGTAATTTCTTGTAATCTGCACCAATTTCCTACAAGTAATCCCCTGGGTCATGTACAACAGTCAGTGAGAACACCCTCCATGAAACTACCCTGCAGTTAAATACATTTTATTATTGAAACAGAAGGATTTTGCAGAAACTGTTGGTATCACGACATTTTTGTCATCAGTAGATTTGGATTCACAGTGTGTAGTTTAGGAGATATCCAGATTCACGACTTTGTACAGCTGTAGTCAAAGTAGAATGTTTGATTCCACAGGCTTTTGAGACAGGTTGCAGAAGGACCTAAGGTTTCTTGTAGCACACTAGAGCACTAGCCAGAACATTATTACACATCCTGACCTGGGAGCTGTATTTGCAGGCTTTCCCATTCCATAAATTTCTGAAACATGAAGAACTTTCTAAGTGTGTTTTCTTCCTGTATTAATTTCACTTACTGCTGTTGTTTCAGAAAAGGGGAATACATCATGCTTCATAGGCACATTGGCCTCAAACACACTTGTTAAAGAAAATACAGAAAGAAGTAACAGAAGGTCATTCATTGCCTTTTCTTCTTCATCTTTATTTCGTATTCAGTACCTGTTCCTCCCTGTCTTCTGCTGGTTCCTGTTGCTCAATTGTCTCAGACACACCATTATGTTGTCAGTAGCAATCCTGGGTAAAAAAGATAGAAAATCCTTACTGTTTAGTTTGCCTTTTGGTTCCTCATCCTATCGCCTTTTCTGATGGCCGTACCCATGGTTTTTTTTGCATATGCTTGGCAGACCTTCCTCACTTGTCAAGGAAGGATACAGCGGTAAAAATCTAAGCAACCTGGTAGGTGGGTCTGACTTTTAAGGACCCAAGTCATCTTAACTCCTGCTAAAATATGTTTTTTTCAAGCAAAGGTCATCTGAATGGGTCAACGTGATATTCCAGTGNTGTTTAGTTTGCCTTTTGGTTCCTCATCCTATAGCCTTTTCTGATGGCCATACCCATGGTTTTTTTTTGCACATGCTTGGCAGACCTTCCTCACTTGTCAAGGAAGGATACAGCGGTAAAAATCTAAGCAACCTGGTAGGTGGGTCTGACTTTTAAGGACCCAAGTCATCTTAACTCCTGCTAAAATATGTTTTTTTCAAGCAAAGGTCATCTGAATGGGTCAACGTGATATTCCAGTGTGGGTTCAGGTATAGCTAACAAAGTTTCACGTCTTTTGTTTGAGTACACTGGGGAGGTTTTTCACCTGATCTTTTGTCAAATATTGAAAGTGTGCTATTGGAACTAATGGAATTACTGCCATAACCTAGAGTGGCAAATCTTTCATTTTATGTTAGGGTGAGAAAGGTGTAAGGAGAACAGAATAATATCAAGTCTTGTTTAAAAGCCTACACTCACAAGATTTCCAGACTCATTCTGCAAAATAAAGTAAGAATCAGTATCTCTCTTTTACAGAAAAGCGTACTAATCCTCAGCTTCCTAAATTCTTGAGATGGATTAAGAATAACTGAAATCTCTGGATAGGTATAGATGTAGATGGCATGTAAAAATATAGGCTATATATTTTATGTGGCCTGATTTGTGTGATTAATATGGTTGTCACAGAAGAAAGGCAAATTTTTTATCATATAGTGATATCTATATAATAAAGCCCACATTCACCTTTTAAAACCCCTTTAAATATGATTTGGGACACAAACTGAACTCCAGCGAGGCTGAGATCTTGCCGTAGAGAACTGCAAGGGGAAGTGCCTGGCATGCCATAGCTATCAAAGAAATTCCTTCACAACTGCGTGCACAATGTCACTATGATAGTTTCATGAGAATATCCAATATGTGAAGGTAGTTTGATATCTGCCTAACCATTTATCAGTACAGTTACAATATCAACATGCGTGATAATTCTAAATGAATACACAAATTTGACAAATAATTGCACAAGCACTTCTGTACATTGTCCTCAGCCTCTATAACATTAGGAATTGGGACCATGAGTTTTTTGTCTAAGTGAATATTCACTGCTCAAAGTTATACAGGGACTCATTTCAGTTTTGTATATACATTCAAAATAAATGAATCTGCATTTTTAAAGGGTAAAATATTAATCATCCAAATTAATAAATCTTTCATTAAAATTAAATTCTAAATATTCTCTGGGTAGCATTTGAAACCATCATTAATGGGTTCTGTTTCAGTTTTGGTTCTTTTTTTTTTTGTAATGTCTATGCTGTCCATTTTAAATTTAAAGCATGACAATGTTTCCCCCGCTATTTGAACCAAGCTATTATTAAGGGATTGAAGTTTTCTGGTGAATGAAGCAGCCCAACTGCTTTTCATGACAAAGTTGGTAATTAGAAGGCCAATTTAATGGTGAATCAGGCAGAAATATTCAAACCATGACAAACGACTTTAATAATACAGCTTGCAATGCTTGAACAGAAATAAATTTCACTTCCGAAACTCTCGCCTTTTTCTGCCTGCCTGGAAGATAAAACTGTCCAGGAGGTATTTTGTACCCTTTATTCAGTAAAGCTTTTACTAGAACTTAAGCAGGCCAAATAGCTTGCAAATGCAAAAACATCATTCAAGTTCTTAGGATTCTTTTTTCCTGAAGGTAGACTGTGTTGAGAATTCTGTATAAGTCAAAGATTTATTTTTTTTACATCCTGCTTAACCACTGCAATAGTGTTTTATTGTTTTATCTCTGTCTTGAAGCATTAGCAATAGTCTACATTGGCTTCAAAACTGAAAGCTAATTTCAGTGTTTGTCATAAGTTTGTTAAGACCACATGCATTCCACAGTTTGAAAAATTTCATTATTCTGTCCATGCTGGGGCTTCGTAATTGGATAGTAAGGATGTTCAAAGACTAATTTAGTGAATTGCACAATATTTTAAATGGAATTATGCAGGTTTATGGGGCCTCAGGGGATTAAGCTAGGAGCCTCTTGAGAAAATCTGTTTATCAGTAAATGATATTAGCAGCTTTCACCTAGCTTTTGTCTTCATTAAATTGCTGCTCTTCCAATTGAGGGTCACATCTGAGGACTGCTTTGATAATTTGTCATTATTGTCTTGTTTATTGGAGCATAAAGTTGATACAGCAAAGGTTGTGCAGTTTATATACAATGTGCAAAGAAGTTTTTCCTACCAATCCTGCCAACCCTTTACCATAATAAAATATCTCAGGACACAAGAAATTGTAACTTGCCCAGTATTCTAATACATACTAAACCAGCACACCCCTACATGTTAATTTTCTAATGTTTTCTAGTTGAATGTAACATTTTATATTCCAGGTTACATCAAATTTTGTTTTCTTTCTTTTTATCATTTTCGACGGCAAGTCTGAAATATTTCTTTTTTTTAAATGAAGTAAAATTTTGTTTTGTTAGTGTGCCCCTTTCCCAAACATAGTCTAGATTTATCCTAGTTTAAATGTGACTAGAGTTTATCAAAATCTATTTAAATAAATTTTCCATAAAATAGTGCATATAGTAGATCTAGGCTACATTTTAAAGCACCTAGGCCACATTTACATTGTTATTTACAGCAAAGAATTCCATTAAAACAATATTTTAATGCTTGTATTTATGTGAAGGTTAGTTGTAAATATAGAAAGGCTGTACCATCAAATTATTTGTTTCATTTTATCAGCACGGTATAAAAATCTGTATTTCTTTAATAGAAACTGTAGGTGAGATGCACCAATACTACAAAGGCTATATAGATTGAGAGACTATTGGCAAACTTTAGACATGCTTTCTTCAGGCCTCTCGTCTGTGAATTATGTACGCTTTCAAACTCTATTTATGTGTAGAAATCGTATACTTTTTATAACACATATGAATTAGGCTTATTTAAACCACTTGAAAAAGCTTGGAAGCATTTTTAAAGCTTAAATTATCGTGCAGAATAACATAGGAGTGAAAGAGCATTCTTCTTGTTATATTTCATACCAGTTTCCTAAGAAAAACTGAAAATTCTGAACTGAAAACTACGCAAGTTTGAACAAATATTTTAATTTTTTTAAAAATTAAAAATAAATTACGTTCAGGAAAACAAATAATCTTCAACGTTGTTTGCCTACAACTGTGTTATCTGGAACCCTTCTCACAGAAAAGTTTTCCTTCACAGGAAACTGTGCCTGGAAGGTGATTTCAATATCAAAACAGATTTTTTTTTTTTAAATGTTTAAGGAAAGAAACTTCATCAGCCTCAGTTCTGCATTGTTGTGAAGAAGATTCAGGTGCCAGAAGAAACTCAGGGCCAAACCCTAGTCTCTACTCATGGTTGAAGTAGATCCTTTAGCCTGAAAGATTAAGCCAGACTGGTCTGGAGACATGTGACAAAAAATCCTCTGAAGATGTATACTTTCCTAGGCAGAGCATACCAAACGACCACTCCAGCCTGTAGGTCACACTTTGTTATCATACACAAATGCCTCATCCACCTTGACCACAGGCCTTCGGATCACCCTCCCAGCTTTCCTCTTTTCCTCTCCTTTCTGCATGCACTTCTCTCCTTCCCTGCAGGATAGGTGTTCTCTTCCTTGACACACTGGCATTTTTATATCCCCATTTATATCCCCAGGTGCCTTAAGAAGAGTGTGGCCAGCGGGTCGAGGGAGGTGATCCTCCCCCTGTACTCTG
>VZSC01003658.1:172210-276931 GCA_013398225.1 Steatornis caripensis
GCCCAACTCTCCAGCCTGTCCAGGTCACGCTGAATGGCAGCACAGCCTTCTGGTGAGTCAGCCGCTCCCCCCAGCTTTATATTGTCATCAAACTTGCTGAGGGTACACTCTGTCCCTTCATCCAGGTCATTAATGTAAAGGATGAGAGGCTGTGCACTGTAAATCCAAGCTCAGGTTGAACAGAGGTGTCCCAGTTTCTGAACTAATATTTTAAGAATTATTTTATTATATGAAAAGGAGAAATGTACATTTTATGAAAGAGAGTGGTTGTGAGTGCAGATTGCAGGGTTGCTACCATATATCAGATGTGATCCTGTATCTAACATGTCAAGCCCAGCAAGGAACTTAAGCAAAGGAAAAAACTGGTGAAGTCTCAATGGCTTTATAATGCCTGGATGCTCACCCATGCCCAGGCAACCCCCCAAATAAATTTTATGGCTAAAACATAAACATGTTTATTGTCTCAGACACTTTTGTTGTTTCTGCAGGCTTTTCTGGACCACTCTCCACTTCTGGGACCAGGCACCCAAATCTTTTGCTGAATTTGTCTTCTGGTGTCCATAATACTACATCCCCAGCTGCACTCAGCACTGGCTCTGGCAGAAAAGCTGCCAGCATTTGCTTAGCAGACATTTTTGCTGAGCTTGCTGTAACTGAGTCCTCCAGGGTATTGTACACCTTTTTCCAAATGTAATAATTAGGATTCTTTGGACCAGTAGGACAAGTCAATTGTGATTAGCAGTGCCTTTTTCTCCCCGTTATCACATGTGTACTAGTGTATGGTTTTGTTATTGTACAAGTAAAGTATGACTGCATTTTCCTCCTCTTCTTTTTATCCTAATGCTCAGCTTGCCCCTGAACTTTTGATATCCTCCTCCATCTCATAGCACTTGATCTAGCTATCTAAAATCAGGGAACATGTAAGATCACAGCATCCAGAGCTCCATTTTAAGAAATTAATTTGAAGAGCAAAGACTATCTCCTTCCCTTAGTTTTACCACTTCAGCAGAAAGACAAGTCAGTTTACAGTGAAGGATGTGATTCAAGCTACAACGCACCCAAGTATCCATAACTCCCTATGGTCCCTTTCTGTGAGCTGTGCTCTGGTCCAGCCTAGTGTTGAATTTCCATCCCTTGGAAGTGAAGGTTGAATCGAGGTTGCTGTAGATCCTTCAGTTTCGTCTTGATATGCAGCAGTGTGCATAGCCAGGTACATAGCAAGGATCCTTGGGAACCAAGTCTTACAACTCTTACCATAGGTGTAACCCCACAGGAGCTTTAGATGTCCTGTAGTTTCATGAGATCTCCATTTATACTCAAATCACATAGGAACTACAGTAAAAGATTACTGTGTAATCTTCTCATCTGACAGCATGGCGTACAATTCATCACCACAGCAGCACCCTCTTGTTGACCCATTCTGTGTTTGAAAATGCTTAAGGGACTTTCATTTCTAGGTGACTTCATGTGATATTGATCTCTGATTTTTCATACAACTCACTAAACTGATTGTTGTTTTTCTTTGTCAGTGTTATTAGCAACAACAAGGGAATTTATTACCTGCTGGCTACCGTCAGTCATCAGACAGAGAAAACAAGCTATTCACACTTCTTGTTAAGCATGACATATGTTAACAATGTTTGGCAAAAACATTTTATTTTTTTCTGTTTTGTTTTTCTCTTCTATATTTACTAGAAAGCCCCACCCTTTTTATTATTGTGTTTTCCTTGTGACTCTTTTTTACAACAGATGTGTTCTTTATAATCAGATGAATTTGCATCACATTAAAAGAGAAACTGCTATGACTTCCTATTCTAATGAACCTTGAAATCAACACTTCACTAAGCAAAACAGGAGCAGGTAAACAGAGAATTGTGTTAGCTGATCAGAAAGATATTTCTTAGTAAGTACTAGGGACAGCACAATTGGAGATTAGACATCATTGCAGAGAGCTCAATAAAGAGATTTTTCTTCATATGCTGGAAATAAGACATGGATGGATTTAACAAGATGCTAATAAGTATGAGATTAACATTATATAAACCTTAAACGATTACATAGCCAGTTACCTCATTTCCAAAAACATGTTTGTCACTGCATTGATACTTTTCTCGTAATGTCCCAAAAAGAAGTAAAATTAACACTGAAGAGTTTTTGTCTCGTGGGCATCGACTGTAAGGGTGATTCCTCCAACACAGTGATGAGCTGAGCAAAGGCTTAAATACAATATGAGAGTTAGGGCCTTTCTTCTGGCTTTGTCTGTTGCGAGGGCAGAAAATGGAGACTAAGGCAGGCTAAATGCACAGTTTACAGAAAATTCACATAAAGTAACATTCTGCAGGCATCTATATTGGACCTTATTGTTTAACCTTCCTTTTCTGTTCCTGGAAAGGAAGAGCTACTTCTAAGGACAGAATGTCACCACAAAGTAGGCTGTGAAAACAGATGAGAGAAATCACATCCCAAACAAATACGTTTCCATTAACTATGAGAGCCCTCCATGAACAAGGTGGATATAGATGTTTCTGTAGCAGTCATATAGATTTAGTGGACCTTCATGTCGCTCTTGTTTAGGGGAGGGTGATGCTGATGATTTCTTAAGGAAACCAGGTGTATGCCCATGTGTGTTCCTTTGACTGTGTATGTCTGACTCTCAGGTAATTTCTGAATTCATTGACCATTTTCTGTGATTCTGTGTTGCTAGTTTCAACACAGTTTGACAAAGAATAATGATCTGAAAGATGTTTGGATTCTCAGTTGAATATTGTTATCATTCTTTATTTTGGGATTATTCCCATGCCCCCATCCAACCCCTCTCCACCCCCGCCAAAGATAACTGCTATAAAAGTAAAGATTTCCTAACTGAAACTCCTATGAATGATGCTCAGAGTTTGCTTAGTAGAAAAGCATGCTCATCCACTGTTTTAATTCTCATTTGAGATACTTCTCTGACCTTTTTGAAGATATCCATGCTTCTGCTCTACCTTTAGCTGGCACATAGGAGAGCTTATGCTTCTACAATTCATAGAACATAATTCATCCCAGAAAATGTCAGTGATGTCTATTTTACTCACCTTTTTTTTATTTCCTTCCTGTTATTCCCCTTGACTGTTGATATTCTAGGTAGATGAGTAGCAACATTGACTGGAAAAACTGAAGTGTGAAGTAGAGAGAAAAACGAGGAGATGCATAGTAATATTTTTGAATATATAAAAGATGTTGAAAGAGGTCAGGATTAATGGGCTTAAATTAATGAGATTCCAGTTAGACATCTGGGAAATGTTTCTAGCAGTAAAGTGGTAGATTAAGTAGCCTAGGGAGGCTGTAAGAGCTCCATCAATGGAAGATTTTAAGAATAGGTTGAACAAACCTCTGCCAGGATTGGTGCACTTATAACTGATCCTGCCCTGAGGAGTCTATTAAATTTGCGTGAATTATGGTCCCCACTCACAGAAGTTATATTAATACCACAAGAGTGTCATGATGCAAAAGACACACAGCAGAAGGCAATAGAAGCTTATCTTGAGGTGACACTACTGCACTGCTAAAGTTATGCCTTGCTTTCTTGTCCTTGCCTTCCACCTGGACCCTCTCTTTCCTTAACAAAACATGGGAACACAGTGCAGCCCCTGAGAGTGTGGAATCAGAGAGGAGGGATGTGTCCTGCACTGGAAGGGAAAGGAGACAAGACTTTTTGGTGTGTTACAGGTACGCTTCCTTGGCAACATCTTTCTTCCCCACTATTCGCTCTAGCCATATCTTAATCATGAGGTTTGAGAAACCATCTGTTTCCCAGATCTGCATGCATGTTTCAGCCAAGTCCTTTACTCAGTGCCAGGTTGAGAGCCTTTTCCTTCTCTGCCCCAGGAAACCTGAGCCTAAGGTCAACAAAATAGACTGAATCTCCCAATCAGTTCCTGTCTCTGAACACCAATGGTGCCAGGACCGTGGTACCCATCTGATTCGCATTCCTTCAGGTCTTTATCCTGATTCACTTCTTCCTCTCCTTCTTAGTTACCTTCTCATTTGCCAGTTATCATTTTTTTTACCCCATTTTCCCTCTCTGAATATGTCCTCCTTATATCCAAAGTCAGTTTCTTTCTTAGGTGTATGTTTCCTCTTTCAGAACGAAATGTCTTCATTCTAAATGAAACTAGTTCAGGATAAATGAATTAAAGTAAGATCTATGTAAATATAGAGAACTGTGGAGGTTTACTGTTATTTATCACAATAATTATAAAAAAAAAATGTGCCTTTGTTTGAATTAGGTAAGTTTCATTGCCGGAATCCTTTTCCCTCTGCAGTCCACCATGGTCCACCACATCACACTGTGACAAAAACTATCAGATTTTGTGCTTGTTTGTGTAATTTTGAAACAAGATACAAAGCTGTTCTATTTTTTTTCCTGAGAAAAGTTTTTCTCTCAGACTTAAAGTAAGCAACATACTTAGACCAGTATCTATCACCCCTTACATGGAATGATCAAGTTATAGTCAGAACATACATATCTCAGACAAAATATTAGTTCTGTAAAGATACTCTTTGTTAGAAAATAACCTACTCCAAATACTCACAAAATATGAAAGTAGTGACACACAGTATACACATGCATACATATACATTTGTGTAACCATTTTTTACTAAATGAATATGAAACTCGAGAACTAATTATTAGAGACAGAAGAAAAAATAAAGTTAAATATATATTAAGAGAAAACACAGTAAGGTGGTCAGCTATAACTGGAATTGTAAAATTTAGAGAAAGGCTAAATTAAATAGTGTGGAACCTGGATATACTTATTAAGCCATCATCAGGGAGCAAGATGATGATGATGTCACACCTAGCAGAGGGAGGAAGACTCATGTAAGGTTGGATGAGATCCAGTTTGTGCTGTAGATTTATGCAGTTAATTTTGTCCCTTGGCTGCATTCAGATGAGCATTTCTCCTCGACATACACCAAGAAAATTGCTGCATTATAGCTGTGTTAATGGCAATCAGCATGCTAATGAGCACCAGAAGGTCGTTACAGAAAAGAGAGGTTCAAAGATGTATAACCTAGAGAAGAAGATGAAGTAAATCTTTAGGGAATGCAAGTGTCTTGTTTGTAGGTCATAGATTATTTGTTTTGGTCATTGTAGAGCACAAGGAGTTTAATTTAAGGACAGAAAAAAAATAAGCTTTTTGAATTTTAGGAGCAGCATAACTTAATTAAATATATATTTATGAAGTAGAGAGCAAACAGCGCTGGATTGTTTTTATTCTATTCTAATGTGTTCCTTGATAGAGATTATACAAGTGTAGTTTATGTCTTTCATGACATGAATCTAACACTTATTCATGCTAATATAAAATCAGAATAAAACTATACTTACAGCATTTTGTATTTTGCTAATGACACAGGCTAAAAGAGGAAAGCTTTTGCAGAAAGAAAATCAGAGCAAACATGTCAAAATATAAAGTGAACATTAAAAGGGAGTCAAATCAGAGGAAAATTAAAATCTATCAATGTGTAAGAGATGTCAGTGAGATAAAAGAAACCATGCAAAACAGCAGTTATAAAATTTGTAAAAAGTTGAATATCAGTTACATAAATATCATAGGGAGCATGCAAAATGCTAAATTGGTAAATATCTTCCTATTTAATTCAAGTTTCTATTTCTGTTTCAAAAGGTTAATGCGCTTACTGTTACTCAGAAAAGAACAGGTATATGCATTTGTATGGTTTTCTCAGAGAGAAAATGAGACTGAATAAGGACTACATATGTTCTAGGGTACGGGAAGACTTTAAAGAAATAGTGAGAGAACAGGTTTAGAGGACGTGCAACACCTCCTATAAGCTAGGCAGACCAGATTTGGATGTAGGTCTTGAAAAAAACCGTATTAGTAAGTAGCTGAAGTAGTTGAAGTTCAAAGAAGAACCGTACCTCCCAGCTCCAGAAGGAAAATAGGAACACGGGTTTTAAAGGGACACTTGCATTTAGGTGGCTGAACAGGGCACACCAAGCTTTTCTGGAAGTCTTGAATCTTGAACATTAGAGAAGAAAACACCAGCCCAAACAAGCCCTCCCACTCTACCTTTTTATTTTTTGTCTCTTTATTGATAGGTCTTAGAGGGAAAAATTTAAAGGTTGAATCACAAAATATTCCTGTCTCAAGCTGTGGGGAAAAAATCCACGTGCTTGTCAGAGGCATTGGTAAGCTGCATGGACAGCTAGAAACTCGCCTGCTCAGAGAGTCTGCATCTCTAACAGAAGAAACTGCAATGGAATTAAAGGCAAAATCTACAGAGAAAAGAGTGTAATGGCAAAATAATGCAAGAAAGGATAAGAGAAAAGCCATAGAAAAGAGATCAGGTATGTGGTGATGGGTATGACGTCTGGTACGATCCCAAGAAAAGACAGCGCTCAGAGCAATGGACAAACAAAAAGAGTGAATAAATATATAATGTGCCAAACAGAAATTTTTCAGGATGACTGATTGCAGTAATTGCTGAAGGACAGTCAAGTTACCTTGAGGAAAATGTTTTAAATGGTTTACCATATGTCAAAGAGCCTTCCAAGGACAGATACAGACTCAACATAGAGGTGGATTCAGTTGCATAAACTTGGTCTGCTGCTGCTACATAGCTGACAGATACGCCATGAAGCCATAGCTAAGTCTGCCTGAGGTGCAACTGAGGTTGTGCATGGCTGTGTTTTGATTATTGTACCTTATCTTACAGAATAAAGACTAAGTTCAAGATGATGGAAGTCTGCCACAGAGAATGGATAAAGCCTGGGAGGAACTGAGACCAAACAGCGTCATATGAAGTCAAACCACAAATATAGAAAAGTGGATTAGTTAAATAGGTTTCACAGGTTGCATACACACCGACTATATGGAGCATTCCAAACATCAGCACTTCCAACACAGGTGTTTCAATGAAGCCTCTACATTTATTTATTTTTTCTTTTTTTAATGTTCTGAACATAGCCAAGTCTAACAAAGGGAGCTGAAAGAACTGAAGCATGGCATTTGAAGGTCTCTCCTAGTCACCAGAAAAGCCAAAGGATTTAATTAATTCTTTAACAAATTTCTCAGATAATTTTGCTTTTTTACCCATAGCACATCCCTGAAGGAAATTGTGAAGAAGGAACGTTTCTGCTTCTTGTACAGAGGGAATATTGACTGAGTTGTTAAGGTTTACGTTCTTTAGGAAATTAGGCATGTTGGTAGGATTTGGCAGTTTTCCACAGAAACAGGAAAAATGAATGCTACCTTTTTACAGGTATATATAAGCTAATCAGCTCCTGAAGTGTTTCGTCAGACACTGAACGCCTTCTTAAGATGTCTTCCAGGAAGGAAATTATTAAAAGGCATAGTATTTTTGGCCGACAAAGTACTATTCCATGAGCAATCATGGTGAATACTAGACAATGTAAATAGGAACCCACCCCCCCAAAAAAATGGAAGTGTGCTACTTCTTTTCACAGAACTCTGATCCATTATGGATAAAAAATTAAAACCGTTAATACAAATTTCAAAATTCATTCTCCCTCCACCCCGGTCCCTAAAGAATATGATAATAACTTTGAGATAACAATCTAAGTCTTATTATTTAGACTGAAATGACTTACCTAGGAGAAAAACTCTACAAAAAAGCCAAAACCTGCCAAATCTAAAATTTAGGGCCAGTCAAAAAAGCTGAAGGATACACAGAGTTTTAAACTAGACAAGAATATTGAATCACTGAAAAGTTATGAATCTTAATGGGCTGCTGAAATATTTCCTAGAAGAAATATTTTCTTTCAGTTTAGGCATATCAAAGCCGTAATTGTTTCTCATGATATACAAAGATGAAAAAAAAAAGCCTTCAAGAATAGGCTGACACTGGACACTGCCAGAACATTAATAATAGGATGAAATATCTGTAGAATTTTTTTTGTCTAGACAGTGCATCCTGTGTATTATGAGATAGAGTTTTGTCCTGGTTTGAGCTAGGACAGAACCAATTTTCTTTTTAGTAATTTTACTTTTCAGTTAAGTCTCTTCTGAGTGACTGCACTTTCTGAAATAAACATCAGGTTTTTTCAGAAAATGTCTGCTTCTAGGAGTGACAATGTTCAATGTTTCTAGTTATTGCTGGAGTAATGGTATGAATGGTATGCAGAAAGGCTCTTATTCCTTATAACTATTCCTATAGAAACCAAGGTCAGTGCTTGGTTCCGCTAACTTTCTTATGTGCCGTAAGTGAAAGGACTGCGGGGAGGAGCAGACCAGACAGGTGACCCGAATCTGACCAGATGGCGTATTACATCCCAAAGGCATCATACTCAGTGTAAAGCTGAGGGATCACAAGGGTCAGATTCTCTCCTTCTATGGCCTGCATCTGAGGAGGACTCCGCCCATTTCTTCTGCCTTCGATCCTGATCTTTGTGTTCTGAATCCAGTTCCTGTCTGCTGTTGAGTCCAGTGCAGGACTTTCCCAGGGCCTACGCTGCAGCATCCAGGGTGATGTGATCATCATCGGGTGAGCTCGATATTGGTTTTGTATGTATTTGTACATATTCCATTATTTCCCACTGATATTATTATACTTTTAAAAATTGTTTGTTTCATTAAAGCTGTTTTAATTTTTCCAACCCATAAGTCTCTCTGCCTTTTCTCTTTCCCTTCCACTTCTGGGAAGGGAAAGGGTTAATAGAGACCATCTGTCATCCTTTTAATAGCCAGCCCAACCTGAAACTGTGACATGTTTAAGGTAATTATTAAAGCATTTCATGCTTCCCACAAAGAACAGTGTTACCCATTGTGATGTTCACTATATTTTGATCAATTTCTCATAAAGATTGTATGATCACGGTAGACAGTTTCCTGTCTTTATGGTCATAAAGATAAGGAAGCAGAGGATTAACATTTCTGATGGCAAAAATTGAGCAGGAAAGCACTTTGGAAGGAAACTAAACCACTCAGAGTTTACGTGATTTTAAACTACAGGTGGTCAATTTAGTTGTCAATACATTGACATCGAATGACGTGTGAGAGACCTGGTGTTTTCCACCTCATCTCAAGCTGCTGCTTCAGAGGAAGACACATCTACTGTAGATTTTATGTCATATCTGCCAGCACTGTCTGGATGTGTGAGATATTTTTACGGCATCTAAAATGTAGATAGATTCCCATGTGATGGCAACTAATTGGCACCTCTCTATTTCAAATTCAGTTGCTTACACAGGGACATCTAGTGCCATTTGAGATGCCCCAATGTACCTGATTCAATCTCCCAGTTCTTGCATGGGCATCCTGTATGTACTAAGTCAAGTCTACCAGCCTCATGCAGATAGGATGTTTCTGGCAGTAGCAGAAGTGTAGCAACTTAGAAAAGGTTCAGAACCGGACCTTTCGATGATAAGAATTCAGAAAAAAAATGTGAAGATGTAAATTCTTTAGAAAAGATGAGGCTATATCTTAAAAGTCAGTAAAGAAAGGTAGAGAGAAAGAATGTGGGCCATATCTCTTTGCCCTATATCATAATGAAAGAGCCAGAAGATGGTCAATTAGAGTTAATAGGGACAGATCCTAGTCTGACAGGAAGAGCTGTTTTCAAGCACTTTATAATTACATGCAGGAACAATACTCAGAATGTAACACTACTCAGAAGGGGGTTGGATATCAAAAACATTTAGGCTTTCTACAGTAGTGATAGAAAAACCCAACAAAAATTCAACTTGACATAAATTCTGGGATCCAGGTGTTCTCCTTTGCTTGTCAAATAAGAGTTTGTAGAATTTTTTCTTCTTCTTCTTCTCATTCATACATCCTGCCCATGCCCCTTTGCACGATTGTCTAAGGTCACCAGTTAACTTTTTTACCACACTTCTTGGGAAAAGCCATCTGACATATTCAAAATGCTTACTTTAGATTAAACTAATATTATCTTGGAAGAGTTTTGTTCTTTCCATTAATTGTAAAGGCATACTGAAGGAAATAGCTCATATGTAGACCTCTTCTGAGCAGATGAATTCTGGAGAGCCAATAATGTGCTGAGTTTTTCTGTACGGCGACCTACAGGCCAGCAACCTGGGGACGATTCTACAACTAGCAGTAGCCAGTGTGGGAGCTTATGTTAGAAGCAGCTTAATCTACACCTGGCACTCTCACGTTTCTTCCTCTATTGGCCGTTCTTACAGACACTAATGATGGGAATAGGTGAACATTTAGCCTCACAGACAGTAGAACTAACTGTAGTAAGCTCTCTGTATTTCGTATAATGTCTAGAAGTAATATACGTGTACATATATGTATGTGTGTGCATGTGTGTGTATCATTGTATACCACTATACATTACTATGTGTTATTACATGTAGGAAATTAGATATAAACATAGCATATTGTCTAGTGATGACATTATTACTGACCAAACATCTAGTTTCAGCAGAAATGTTGGTCTATACTGCAGAATGTGTAGCGAAACTTTTGCTTCCCTGTTCTTATGCATCAGTCAGTTGCTATGCAAGATTTAACCTTTTTTTGTGGCTACAAAGTATTGCATATACAGCTTTACTATATTCAGTTTCCAGGTTTTCTAGAAACTTATCTTAGAAATAAATATGTCCTCTAGCAGGATTTCTGTGTAACATGGGAAAAACTGCCATTTCTTCCAATAAACATGACATTTCCTGAGAAACACATACTGCAAAACTTTTGCGTACTTCCTCTACAGATTGTGGAAGTATGAACTTAAAGAAGAAAAGAAAATTATGGGCCCACTGCTGGAATTTTTACCTTAATTTACTTCTTGTTTTCTGTCTTTCAACAAAAACAATTCGGTTTATCAGTGAATCTTAATTCAGAAATGGATTTATGTATGCATGCAAGTCCTCTCTTGCTTCAGGCAGATACCTAACCTAAGAATTGAGAAGACACTATGAAATATGGCCCAGAACTGGAATATAAGCTTTCTCCACCTAGTAAATGGTGCCAGGTTTTCTCTTTTGTTTTGGTTCCAGCCTTTTTCTCTAAAAATACAATTTATCCATTTTTTTTAGTCAAACCTCCACAAGAATTCCAGGGATGCCGCAGACTTTATTTCTACATGACTATAAAGAGCATAATGTTCTAGTTTACTGCAAATACAAGAAAATAAAGTATAACCAGCAGCACTTCTCTCCTTTTTTATTCTTTCTTTGTGGTGAAGCTACGTGCAATGCCCTCAGGTTTTTTTCACTATATATGTAGATGTGGAGAGAAAATCAGCTACTTTTGCACAGGTTCAGAGATGGGTTAAATTAAAATGGTTAAAGATAATTTGTTGATATTTTTACATAGTATTTCTGTACTAGAAGCATCACCTCAGATCAGCTTTTTTAACATAATGTAATTCTACAAAATATTGTTTTAGTCACAAAGAAATTCTATAGAAGGAAGCATATTGAATAAAGTATTGCTCATGGTGTAATTTTAATTCTGAAATATCTTGCTAAGAGGGCTTATTTAAATAGGTTCTCTCTGAGATGAATATTTAGAAAAAATTCCTACAGGATGATTTATAGAAAAATTATATGAACAGAATGAAGGACAGAAGAATTTTATTAGAAAAGAGACTCATTTCCACAAAATATAAATTATACCTTTTAGAAAATATATTGAATTTTATTAATATTCTGCAGACAGCCTGCAGTGTTAATCTCCACCCCTACCTATAAGATTTTCATTATGAGGTACAAGGTGTATTTACCCTTTAACCAAATAATTTTTGAGTAGTTCAATGCAGCCTTGACTACAGTTTACATATCTTACAAAATATTTTCCTTTTGGAAGCACAGCTTATTTTATGGTAATACTCTACATAAAATGCTGAAACATTTACATGGATATGAACATATATATGCAGTTTCACATATGCATCTATGTAAATATACATTATATACATATCTGTATTCAATTTGTACACATCTCATATTTCCATTAGAGGTATAAACCTTACTGTGCATAACATATTGATCTTTACCTCTTGTGTACGCATTTTCTGATCTCAGTTAAACAGTCTGACTGACACTGAATCTATTTCTTCCTGTTTGGGAGTGAATACAGACAGAAACATACTAACAATTCATTAAGTAGAGATATATGGATAATCAATAATTTGTTTACAATAATTTCCTATCATTATTTTTTCCACAGGACTTCTCGCTCTTTTGGAGCTCAAGAAATGAATTACAATTGTTTTTTTGAGTGAATGAGGTTTCTCTCTGCAGGAACTCTACCTCTCATTCCAGAAATAAGAAGATGGGTTATTTGCAAGAAGAAAAAGGGGTAGGGAGTCTCCAATAACATGTTCTGGGGGTAGTTTTCTTAGAAACAGTTCCGTGATCTATACCTATAACCATATGAATTGTAGAAGGCAGTGCCAATTCCACAGAAGTCGGAAACTTCACATTTTTGAACAGGTAATGTATCTTTCTTTTAAAAACTAAATACTTAAAACTCATGTTAATCACAAATCTCTTAATTGGGACTAATTTTGCAAAACTCCAGAGTTTCAAAAATAAAATAGTAACATTGTATGAAAATTTGAATCAAACCTCAAATATACCATGAATTATTTTACTTTGTCTGAACAATATATTTGAGCTTGCCTAATAAAATCTTTCTCTGAAAAATGTAAGATAAATATATTTAGAAAGTTACTAAATATATCTCCACAATTACATACATAAATTATTTTCCTGCCCTCTTCAAAATACATATTTCATTATAACATACATAATAAATCAATTACATCAGTGCATTTAAATTGTTTTTCTGTACTTCACAACTGGATTCTAGCTCACCAGAACTGCTTTATGCTGTTACGTGGAAAAAAATTATTCAGTTTTGTATGCTGTTAGTCACAAATGTATGACTAACAATATCACTCCTAGAAAGAGAATCTTTGAAATAAAACATAAATCATTTAATAGCACTGTTTATTGTGCTATGAGGATCTGATCTGGCCTCAGCGCCAAGCTTGAGTAAATCAGATTTACTCAAGGGAGTTCTGCAGACAAAAGAGCTCTACGGAGTTGTCCTTTCCTGGACCATGACCTGCTCAGAGGTATCAATCAGTCTTAGGACAGCAAGAGTTTATGTGGCTGTTGACTCACAAGCTACACGTGGTTTGCTTTGAAGATGTTCATCATCACAGATCAGCCAGTAACGACAAACACAGTGTGAGGGATTTTATTTGAGTCCCTCTGGAAGTTAGCTCTATACTACATAAAAGCTGTAATTTCCCTGTTGCCATATTGTCCCTGTGTTGCAAGCCCATGGCCATTGAGACTGTTCACAGCTAGGGAGGTGGATGCAGTGTTTTTCTGCAGTAAAATCAACTAGCTAATATTGTCGTTGCATCTCCTTGTCATCCTTGACATCTCAGTATAACCATTCCCCCAACAAATCTAATGGATTCCCTTCCCTTTCTACAGTCATAGAATTATTTCTTCCAACTTTTAAGCCCTGAACAATGGTCTAACAGTGATTGTAGTCATGGGCTTTTGCCCTTCAAGTAGGTAAGTGACTTTATATTTCTTGCGAAGGTTCGTTCTTTGTTAACACAAAATTTGCCAGTGTCTAAGTGTTCAGTGTTTGCAAGCAGTGAACACATTTGGACTGAAGCTGAAGTTTTTTGCCTCGCCCCCTTCCCCTCCTGAAAGTTTAAAGAGTTTTTAAGAACAAAGCTAGGAAAGATACATTGTTAGGTGACGTTAATGAGGCTTTGGTGCTCCATGTGAACATCTATTCCCATCTGGAGATTTTATAAACTTTTGGAAAGCTGCAGGAGAAATTCCTGGGTCAGACCTCTTCAAAGTTTGTTTGAGAACCTCAGACCAAGCTCTACTAAGCTGCACCAGACAAAGAAACAAGAGTTATGAGGAGTTGCTTTGTAGATTGACTTGTTTAAGAGCTGGATGGTTGAAGCTAAGACTGTTTAGGCAAGACATCTAGGACATTTAGAGGAAACTGCAGTGTTGAAAAAAAGGGATGTGGGTGAACAGGTCGGCCAAGAGCTGGAGGCAGAGGGAAATTGGTAAAACAAGGAGAATGAGCACAACTAACGAAGAGGCAGATGATCTGAGAAGGAGCCAGCACTCAAATGAAGAGCTAGACCTGACTGGGGAAAGTGACAGGTATAAGAAACTAAGGAAGGAACAGAGAACCTGATGCCAATGGTTGGGTAAAAATCTGAAGAGGGGGAAGTAGAATGTGCTAGAGTAAGGAAACGAGGAAAGGAAAGAAGCCTGATCTGTACAATAGCTGATTATTCACAGACAAAATCATACATCACTGTGCTTAGAAAATACAGTGTGGTAAACAGCTAAATGTTTGAAAACAGCAGATCCTAGACATCTCAGATTACTGGACACTTTAATCAGGTCTCCCTTAGTAAAATATCCCTCCTTTCAGGGAACAATTAGAAATACAAATTAACAAATTTCTCAAATATGCTACCATGTGTGGATGAGCAACATAAAAAGTCCACAAGAAAATTTGGAATTTTATCTTCCGAGATGTGGAAGTGGCATAAGGAGAAGAAAAAACACCAAACAACTCTTCATTAACGGAACGCTATCGCACTATGCACAGAATGAGGTTGGGGTACTTGGGAAATGTAGCAAGTGATCACATCCTTAAGCTCTGTTTCTTAAAAAATATGCACAAGAGGATTAAATGAAATAGTGCAGGCCAATAGCTCTCAGGTGTTTGCTAACTTTATCAAGTTTGATTTTATAATATTGGTAATAAGGAAGATTTTTTTCACATAATCATACTTCATTTTAACCTGTGGCAACCTGACAGAACCCTGCTCATGGCTCTTAACCCTAACATAACAGACAAGGTGTAAGGAAAATAGAGAGATTTTACTACCTGTCCCATCAAATTTATTTCATGCTTAACACAGAAAAGAAATATTCATATACAAAGGGAAATCACACAACTTACCCTTCATAAACTAAATGTACGGATTTGGCTCTGCATTGTATGTTAGGATATGTTTGGATCTGCATGTACCAAAGAGATGTTACAAGCCAAAAAGGAGATGAATAATGAGGCAAAAAGTAAAACTGAAAAAACAGAGTACAAATACTGATTCATGAAAGAAAGCAATAGAACTGTTTTGGAAATTTGAATGTTGAAGACAGACAAGCCCTCAGGCAGGGCTGACTTGCATAATCGACCTTTACTGGATTTGGCAGATACAGAAACCAAGTGTGACAGTGCTAGATGTAGGAGTTTTACCAGGCTGAATTGTTCTTCAGCAGTCACTCTAGTATACTGAATTAGGCACAAACAAGTGTTCCTGCAGCCTCCAGTGAGCATGTTTCGGTCTCTCAGGCATAGAAATGGAAGTTATTGATTTTGGCAAGTGAGGATCCTCTCTGTGTTTCTTGCCAGACCCCTCAAAAATATATGTTGGCATTATCAGAAGATCAAATGAAAACAAGATTTATCTTGTCAAAGTCAGGCATTTAGTGCAATCTAATTTCAAGAATTTCTTTACTATTTTTTTACTTCAGAACTAACCGAAAGTTCTCCCAGAGCTAGCTGTAAGTTTTTCATCATGTTGTGAATATTTTTATTATGTGATTGAAAGCATTTGAGTGCAGCTTCTTAATTGATCCTGTCCATGTGGTCTAAATGACCTTTGAACTCCTTCATTCTTTAATTATTGTATTCAGCAGCATTTTTTATTTAGCTGTTTTTTGCAAGGAAATTTAGGACCTCAGTGATGATTTTATTCTATTCATTTTTTTACTAAAGGGAGTTATGAACTTGAAAGGGGACTATAATTTTAAATCACGTGTCCTGTAGCTTGTTAGATTAAATGAGTGATAAAGATAGGCCAATTAGATACTTCTTCTTTAGTTAGCTGGTCTAAATAGTCTCATGATAATTGTTAAAGTTCTTGGAAATACTGTGAGACTGCATCTAAGAAATGAAAAGCTATACCGTGCTTTAATAATAATTATAAAGTAAACTTCCTAAATGTTTGGCACGTCCCGTGCTGATAATGGATTCCTTATCTGGTGTGATAGGAACTAACTACAGAGCAGAGGTCAGAGGACTTCCCTGAAGAAATAATCTTATCTTCTCACTAAATATGTTTTCGCCTCAACAATGTAATTTTCACATGCATTTGTAAACTAAATCTATTGATTAAGTACTTTACAATATCCTTAGTATATCTATACATAGGTTATCGTTATAGCATCATGGGAATCATAACACTGTCAAGGATTAACTTGACAAATGTATTGGAAAATTCAGGGTGGCTTCATTAACATAAGGGCGGTTTATACAAGAAGTTTTTTTGCTCTCCAGGTTGTGAGCATTCAAGCTTAACTATGCTATATTGTTTAATGCTCTTCCTGCCCTGTTAACAATAGTGGGGTTTTTTTTATTCTAACAAATCTTGGCATGCTTATTTCAGTCTTATACCCAAGTTCCAGATACTCTTATATCTGCAACAGATTCATAAAAACTTTCAATAGGCCTCTATGAAATTTCTGTTTGTATGTCATTGCAAATACCACAGTATAAATAACAAATACCCCAGTATAATCAACAAGTCTATCTTCCCTACTTCTCCCAGTTTTTCCCCATGTTTAACAAATGATTGGAGCTGTCAAATGCTAATCGTGACATTTTACTTTTTCCTCTCAGCCCTGGTGGAGTTTAAAGCTCAGTAGTGATGTTCTGAACTCTGGCCCCAAGGCACCATCTGCTACTACATGCAGAAAGCCCAAAGCATTAAGTTCTGGCAGGCATTCTTTGTGCTAAGCCGTTTATAAGGTGGAATAAAAGCAGTTGAACTGATGTTGTCCCTACTAGGGAGATCTGACCAGTTGCTGTTCTTTTGTACTACATGAGTACATGAATGACATGATGAAACAACTTTTTGAAAGTAGCAATTTAAAGCTGTTTAGAGAAAATACTTTTTTACAGACAAAACACCAAATCTGCAGTGTTCTTTGACACTGTGTTCCATTTAATCGACAATCTAGAAAAGAAAACATTCAACATTGACATCTCTTGGAAATAGTTCATGTTAATGGTAATGAAGTAAAACAAACAGTAAAACAGTTCTATTAGAATTTTTAAAATGTTTGAAGATGTTACAAGTCCTTAATTTTTGTGTTTAAGGCATCTGACATTCAGGTTATTCTCTCTTCCAAGGTTTTTTTTTTCCCTTCCCTCTGAAATACACACCAAGAAACGCTTAGGTCTTGATTTATTTGTCCAAATATAAAAATCTATTGCCACTTCACACAGCCTAAAATATCGGACCTTGAGCCACCTGCATGGAGGTTGTAAACCTGATCAGAACTTATGGGAGACCCTGGCACTTGCAGAGTGGAAGCTGGAGATCAAATAGGATATCCTGGGGCACCTCCACTGGAGTCCAGCTTGAAACGCCTTTATTTAGATGCCTATATTAAAGCATTAGGTCTGAGGGGCAGGATTCGGTTAACATTAAGACCTCTGCATTTAGGAGTCTGTGTAGGTGAATGTCTGTGTGCTAAGTATGGAGATCTAGTGTACGCAGTTGATAAAAGTCTGAAGAGAGCTTGCAGAGCAAATACAAATTGCTACCTTAGGGTGGGCTGAATAGTTCTGCACACTCCTCTGACTTACTGGCTTGGGGATCAATTCTGCTGGCCTCATACAGGCACGTGCTGTCAGCTGAAATGTTCCAAGGCACAGCCTTCAGCTACTGCTCCAGAAAATTGCAAGTCTGCCTTGTAGTTGCCCCATCTGTAAACATCTGTGTTCAGGCAACTGAATCAGGCTCTGGATGTCCTGCGACTATGATGGGAGTTAGCCATTGTGGCAAAAGACCGAATTGCACCAATCATTGGATGGTACAATTTGTATAATTCAGGAGACAAGATGCCTAGCTAGTCTAAATAAGGCTCCCATGGTAGAAGCTAGCACTCAGAACTTACACAGAGGTTAGTAGTTATTTTTGCTCTCAGTTTGCAGGCGAAAGGAGTGAGTCCTTGCTCTACTTCACACAAAGTACCTATGACAAAGTTTCAGAATTGAACCCAATTTTTTCTTGTTTCCCATCCCTACCTTGTTCACAAAAAACCACCCACAATCTCCTTTCAGTAAATTTGCATTGAAAATCTAAAGATCTAAAACAAATAATCAAAATTATTTCAAAATAAGTAAACCATGGAACTCAGATTTAACCTTCCTCATAGATGCAAACAGCTAAGAAAAAGGACCTGCTGAAGGAGAGTTTGCGACTGCAGAAGACTCATCAATAAAGTAAGTTTAAAGTCTTCAATTAAGGTACGTACAACTCGACAAACCTTTTTTTCATGTTTACCCATAAAAGCTACCAGAAACTTAAATTACTTTTTACAAATTCTGGTGGTTTTCTTTAATCTCACATTCTCAGAACAACCCTGTCTGGCTCAGTGACACTTGAAAACATATATATGTATGAGTTACTTTTAAAACAGGTACTGAAGAGAAGAGGCTGGATGAACACTCCTGGATCACTGAGTCCCATTACTAGGTATCCATGACATCAAACATTCCTTTTTTACAGCTTCTACCCGCTATTCTTTTGCAACCATATGCTTTTCTCTTCATGAATTTCTTTTCTATCTCTATGAAATGCTTTAGGAGTACAAATTTGGTACAAACTATTTTCTGTCATAATGGTGATAATGGGACAAACATGGATGAGCTCTGGCTTGTAATGGAGGGACTTCAGCATAGGAGAATTTAAGATTCCCTGGTTGGGAAGTAATATGGATCTTGAAGCAAGGAATATTGTTGCTCTTAAGATATAGGGCAACTACAAATAGAGCTGGACCTAGGGGTAAGGTGAAGGAATTGGCATTGCCATCAGTCGCCTCTCACTGGGACCTCACTTAAAGGAGTGGGGGTAGAAAATTGTCCCCTGCAACCAGGGCTGGCATTTTTAACTCATTTCTCATCCACTTTTTCTTTGTAGAAATTATAGTAAACATATATATTTTTTTGAAATATTATGCTTTCATTTAAATAGTGTTTGTTAACCTCTGATGAACCCCAAAGTTCATACGAACTTTTCCAGTTTGAACTTACTGTTTCCAGAACATGTATAATCCAACCAGTCCAGGCTATTGCAGATAATCTTTTACTTCTCTTTTGTACAAAGGCATTGACACTCTTTTATCTTTATTGAGAAATACCACAACAGACATACCTAAGGATTGCATTTCTTTTCACGGCCACATCAACTTTGCAGCTCATAGTTCCCTCAGATGAAATTAATCTCACACAGATATATCTAAGTAGTCAACCTAGGGTTCCTTTATGGTCGATTTAGAGAAACAGGCACTAAGGAGTCACTAATCTTGCCAGATATCTATTTCAGGATGAAATGGACTATGCCATAAAAGTGCTGCCTATTTCTCCCGGTTGACTGTAATGGCATACATCTGTCTTCGGTCAAATTAGTTCCTTTTCTTGCAATCAGTGAATAGGTCTTTGCCATCTCTATCACGCCGAACCAGTACACTCTAGGAAAAAATTTCTTTTTATATTTTGAGACTGGGTGATTAAATTTGTTCTGTTTTTTTTCACTTCAGTTCTCAGTGTCACTTAATTCTCCCTTGATGATACCCAAGTTCATCCTCTTTGAATATATCCTACAAATTTAAGTTAAAACAAAAACCTGACCATAGTCTCTTATTTCCAGAGTCATGTAAAAAATGAAGTTGTTAAATTAGATCCTTCCAAACTGACCCTTGAAAGAACTAGGACTAACCTGAAAACAAAGGGTTCCATATCTAGACAACTTAAGTAATTAATTAATTACTTAATTAACTAAGAATCTGCATGTAAGTAATTTCCATGAGATAGTTACATTTTCCCCTGCCAGTTTTCTCAACTATTTATGTTCCTTCTCTCAGTTATCGTTACTGATGCTTCAGTCAGCCATCTTCTTTACTTTCTCATATTATATACCCTTGAGGAGAAATGACGGAGTGCATTTCACAAACTCTCTCTGACCTACTATTCAAACTCTCCTATTTTCTATGTCCTGGTCACTGAGACTGGACTAATTTGACTCTATGTTGATATAAAAAGGTGCAGAAGTCTATACCAGATCTTGGTGGCCCTTTCAGCTTCTTGCCTTGCCTGTTGAGATAAATAGGAATTTCTTAATTTCTCTTTCAAAGTTCCTACATTTTTTAGTGTAGGTGAGAGTCATTGCATTGAGCAACTAAACTAAATCTTTCCTGTGTCTGTCTGTTAATTTTTAAGTTTGCCAGGTAACCGCCCACTACTAAAGGATGGAAGCTGGGATTACCTCTCAGAAATTTAGGCCAAAGCCTCTGTCTCGTTTCCAACGTAGCCATGGATGGACCTTTGAAAATTAAAAGCTGTAATCAAATCAAGTGTCAAAACAAATACAGTCATCCTCGGTTGAAACTTTTATATCCAGGGTAATATATATCCAGGAAAAGAAGCTGACGCCAATTGTTTGAAAATTCTCTTTCAAAATGTGTAACACTTTAACAAAAATAATTTTTTGCACTTTTTTAAGAAAATTATGTTTTGCATAGTTTTCTCTCCACATCTCCCTTAATATACAATTTCCTTTTCAAAAAAGCAATGCACTGTGCATCATTGATTAGATAATCATCAACCACAGCTGAAAAAAAAAAGCATAACACACGCAAAGAATAATTCTCGTCTTCATGAGAGTTGTTTTCATCTTGGCAATTATTTCAGGAATAAATGTTTCAGTTTTCAAAAATGATATTTCAGTGGCCTGGAGGCCAAAAATATTTTAGGAAATGTAAACTTTTATGGAGAAGAAAAATCCACTGAAAACCGCCCATATGGTAAGTAAATCCATATGAAAGTAAATTCATAAACTAAACCAACTGGAAAAAAAAAATTATAAAACCTAACATTTGGGACCTTGTATTTAGAGATAATTGGAAAGTATAGCTGTATGCTGTATCCTTACACATCCCAGTGGCAATAGCCTGAGAGACTTTTTTGGTCTTGTTGAAGTCATGGCATGTTTAATGAAGCGTCCCTCAGTCAGTAAAACACCTAAGTTTGTACTCACCTACGTTTAAGCAAGAGATTATTTCACAAGTCTTGAATAAGTGTATTAGCTTTTTGCTGTATCAAGAACAACATGTTCAATATTTTGCAAAACCCAATTCTGAATCAATTACAAATTCTTCCCATGGCATTTATATTTTTTTTAATTTCTTTTACAAACGAAAACCAGGATCAATATCATTTAACTTACGTTTGATCAGATGACACCCAAAAATCGTGTAAAGAAGTTACACAGTTAATGTGTGACAAACTTTTCCATTGTTTACCAAAAAAAAGTTGATTATGTTGTGATACTAGCTCCTGCATTATATTGTTTGTGAGTGTTTCTTACAACTGAAAACGATAAAAGGCAACCATAAACTACAATGCACTTTGAAATAAAAATGAAAAAATTGTCTTGCTTCTCCTGGAGTACATTGCTATCAGATAAGCTGATGCTGTACGTTTGGGCTTAATTTTTTTCTTTAATGCCGAAAGTACTCTGTTGAAAAGATGGGCAAAGATCTCAGAAATAAAAAGTCTGAATACCACCGCTATATAAATCCAAAGGTACAGAATGTGAACAGCCATTTCAACTGGTCTGAATCATGTTCATGAGTTCCTCTGATTTATCCTTCCATTGGCCCTTCTAGGGAAGTACCTCTTTTTTCCTTTTGCCCCCTGTCTTCTATATTTCATTTCACGTGTCTATCGAGGCTATGAAAGATAAAGCTATCTGCTTTCTCCTGTAGTAAAGAACTATATGGAATCAGTTCACCTGTCTGTCACTCCTCATTAAATTCTTACCCTCTTCATTCACATTCTGATCTTTGCAAATGAACATTTGCTTAATAAATGTTCCCAAGACTAACAGTGCAGAGTGAAAATCCCACACAGCAGTAAATTATTAACTCAGTCACAGGGGGAGTGCCATATATGACTTTTCAGAATGAGTTATTATGTGGATCATCATGTAATTATGAATTTTTCAAGCCATGATAGAGGAAAATTGAATATTTAATATTTTATGGACATATTCTGCACTGAGGACATTTTTCAAAATTTTATGATAATTTTTGGAGTGAGCAAAGAGCAGAACAAAAGTTACAAAATAATTACAAAGTGGAATATTTAATCACCATGGACATTGTTGGTGATTTCTCAAATTGCATAATATAATCAAGGTCGTGAACTTTTAATCACGATGTGTTCAAATGGAAAAAATATGTGCATTAAAATTGATCTACAAGTATGCTTTGATTGTTTAAGAAATGAGAATATGAGGCTTCATGCTTTATTGTACAATAGGTAGAATGATGTAAATATTCATAGCAAGACAACGGGCTGCCAAATGCTCCTGAATAGTCACAGATTGCCCCTACACAGGGCATTTAGAAGTACGGAAACACGAATACAAACTTGCGCTGCTTGCTCTAGAAACTCTTGCTACGAGCAGGGAACATGGAGGGGAGCAGTGCGGGTGCCTAAGCATAGCCGTTTAGCACAATTTTAAACACCCTGGGGTATTCACAGCATCCGCATGAGACTGGCAGAGACAACNTAGAAGTACGGAAACACGAATATAAACTTGCGCTGCTTGCTCTAGAAACTCTTGCTACGAGCAGGGAACATGGAGGGGAGCAGTGCGGGTGCCTAAGCATAGCCGTTTAGCACAATTTTAAACACCCTGGGGTATTCACAGCATCCGCATGAGACTGGCAGAGACAACACAAGACCTGTGGGAGACCTGAGCCCTTCTAAAGCAGCAGCTGGATGCCAGGCAGGATATCCTAAGGCATCTAAATGGTATTACGCACCTATGTTTAGGCTTTCGAATCACTCTCTAGGAGCTGAAGCTGAAGCCAAGGGTGTTTTAAACGGCACTAAATTCCCACATATGGGCAACGGACTTGAGCTGTGAACTTTGGAAAGCGAGAATCACTAAGGAGAGACAAATATTTACTTTTTGTTCTGGTAAACAATAATTTGAACAGAAAAAAAATATTGCTGAGGTTGTGTTTCTCGTGTGTGTGTCTGGGGGAAATTATCAAGCACTTCATAGTAAGCCAAATCAGATATCGGTTTTGGCACTTCGATAAAAAATCAACCTAGTACAAATCTACCTTAAAAAAACCAGGCAGTGTTCTTTTCCTTAACGGTCATTTACACCTTGCCAGAAAACCTGCTGAAAACCAAGGTAAGGGAAGTTTGAAAGCTGGATAAGCCCATAGAGCAAAACAAAGTATATATAGTAAGTACATATTAGTCTGGAACTACTTGGGTCTTGTGCATATTTACAAATTTCTTAATTCTATTTATTTTATTTGTTTAAATAATTTACTCCATGTCCACTATTAAAAAGTATTTTTATGCCACACATAATAAAATAGTTTAGTTAAAATATAAATTGTGTCCTTCGCTCCAGATTCCAAGGCATGGGCCTGACTTCTTTTGCCCAAAAAGGTAAATGATGGAAGTGAAATTTGAACCAGAACGACCCTACATTGGCAGCATGTTCTACTCTTAGTTGCAAAGGGCATACTAAAAAACACAGCAGAGAAGGGGGTCAGTAGGTACCATCCAGATGCTGAGATGGTCCAAGCCACCCAAATACTGAGTAGAAAAATTTTGCTTCCTTTTACTGAAAATTCCCACATTGCCTTTTTTCATGACTGCCTGCTTCCAGACAAAACCGCTTCATGCCCTTGCAAAGTGACTGGATGAAGACAGGTCTTGCAATGTGTGAAGCTGAGAAGAGTTGCTAAAAAAATTACTGTAGTTTATAATCTCTTTTAATAACATTTTATACGTCTCTTTTGGGTTGTATATGGACCTGTATGTACATTTAGACACACTGTAATACAGAATTTTCGATGTGACGTACCACTGAGCATCTGCCTGACTACTGCTGTGTTCCTTTCTCCAAGGACTGCTCTCAACCTCGTTCAGAATGAGGCACTTGTGAAATTTGAATAATCTTTTGATTTTGGAAACAAAGTAACCAGGCATCTCAGAGAAAAAGAAAATATTTTTCTTTTAAGGTACAAATAAATCTAGACTTTATAAAATCCTAGGAGCCAAGCACTGAACGTCAAGCGTGTGATTACAGTATACAATAATAAGAATGATATTTCTTCTTCTTTTTAAGCAGCATCACTGATAAATAACCTGGCTCAAATCCTATGATGATGTTGATAATGAATAACAATTCCAGTCCAGGTAATTATAGTTTTTCTACCTGTAATTACACTGGTAGTTGTAAATATGGACAATACCTTTTGTTGTTTCCAGTTTCAATTACGTGTTTGGGTTACTACATACTATTAAATAACTACTGTTTCTGAAAATGACTATCAGAGACAAGAGAAGTGTACAAAAGACTTGGGAGTGAATGGCACGTAGAAATTGATCACTAGTAACATTTCAAAGCAGCACGTTTGCTTAATGTTCACCAAGTAAACTTTTTCATATCTTTGCTCCTGAAATTAAATAACTGGTATTAAGGTCAGAAAAGGATGACATCTGTGTCTGCTAGCCGGTGCAGGATTTTCATGCCTGTTCCAGTGACATTGTCTAGGCATTTTTATCTTCGTAAGAATCTACAAAACGCCTTGGAACTCATCTCCACCATTTCTTTGTAGAAGTGAAGTTTCGTGTTTTCTCCCCGTGTCTGACAGTTTGTGGTATGGACATTTGGTAGGTCATAGTGACAAGAACAGGCCATCCTGCCCCGTGCATGAATGTCACAGAGCCACTTCTGCCCCTTCAGTTGCACTCCAGGGACTTTTATACACTAATGAGCGTTTCTAGCTGTAACAGCAGAACAGCAAACACAGACAAACTCCCATTTCCTTCCTTGCCTAGGCATCTCGCTTCATGATTTTATATAGCAAACAACCATGCTGTACTTTTCAAGATGCCTCTGGTCATAAATCATCTGCAGCCTGTTCAGGAATGTAGATTCCATGAGCTTACTAAGCGTGAATTGACTCCTATCAAAATCAAAGCCAAAACGTTTACTGGAGATGTAAATCACCAGCATCAGGTAACTGTGGCAGGCTCAGATCACCGAAGAAAATGGTCTATGTTAAATTAAAGAGTAGTGTAGAGTACCTTACAGAATACTATAGAAAACTGATATTTTAAATAAGTGGGGTGTTAATGGGAGTCACTTACTAACAAAGAAAAATGGATGCCCTAATTTTACAAAGGCGCAAAACCCAAAAGCTTTATTTTTAGTATTAGAAAACACTGCTCCCAATCAGAGTGAACAGAACAAAGTCCTGACTGACAAGGGACATGCACAATACCCCCCACTACATTAGTGTTTTCTTTGAATAGTAAACAAAAGCCATATTTAGCACTTCCATAGCACTTCATATGCTCAAAGGACTTTCCTAACCATTACTGGCATATCTAGATGCTTCTTATATGCAAATGAATGCAGATATGAGAGTAGGCATTAGGAGGCAGGATATTAGAATACATTAGCAAACGGACAATAGAAAACAGCTGGCTTGACTGACTGTGGAGCATCCGAGTAGGGAGTAGCAGATAGCACAATTCATTGCTCAGAATTGTGGAAAGATCTGTGTTGATTGCTGTCATGGCTTAGAAACTCATCACTTAATTAACAATATAAATATTTTAAAAATTAAGGTTTTATAAAACCACAATAAGATGCTTCATTGTGAGAATGGGAGAGAATTAATTCACAGTTGGCAGGACTGATGGCACCCAGCCTTCATTCTCTTGTCTTACAACACCACACTCGATGAGAATTAATACAACACAATTCATGCCCTGTCATGTCTCATTACTTAATTATGAAATGTCTGTAGTACTTTGGACATTACTGAGCCCGTTTCATTGGCTGTGACTGATGTCATACCCACTTTAATACTAGCCAGTACATGCATGGATAGGCCTGTCCCCCCCCTCAACATTTTCCTTCTTTCTATTCATGAATTCTATTTCATAATAGTAATAATATACTCCAGGCAGTGCATTTCTAGGGAATTATTGCATTTCTCAAGTGGGTAAAGTCATTTGGCCTTTCAGCCTCACACCTTGCAACACCTTCCTAGGCATGTTATAATTGCCCAGAAATACACTATATCTTGTGTATTATAATTCTCACATGCCACTATTTCTTTTTCACTCGACCAGCTCAAATAGACTCTAACAGGCAAAGAGTAGTTGTCAATTGCATTTTTTTCAAATGAGTCTTTCGGATATATTTTCAAGGCTTGGAGTGTCTCATGCACATATAATTTAAATGCATTAATTTACAAATATTAATCATTTAACATCCTGTATAAAATATAATGGCCACATTCTCATGTCCCTTGACAATTCCAGAGCACTGTCTCCTGTGTCTCTGAGGTGGCAGCAGCACAAGATGACACACTTGATTTAATAAGATTGTCGAGCCACATGCAGTGATATAATAGAATGCTTAGATATTTTTAAGTGAGATGCTACAGTAAATGTTTATGAAAGCTTAAAAGGTATCATTCTTGTAAAGCAGTCTTTGAGTCTAATGATTAAAGAAACTAAAAAGCATTCTGCTTAGTTTATGGTAAGCTACTGAAGTCAAGACTTACTTTAAGTAGGAAGAAAAAATAATTCAGGCATCAACAATATTCTCAAATTTAAACAGGAAAAATTCTTACAAGATTTTTCTAGTCCCTCCAACACAAAGGTTTGACATACATACACACTTACAGATGAGCAGAGTTGGGCCGAAATCTGACCCACCTTCCTCTTTTGTGAGTTACTAGTGTTCATTTTTGATTCAGCCTGCCATGAATACTTTGTAGTCCTATAGTAATTTTCAACCAAATTTCTCTAATAACTCAATGAGCTTTAATGAATCAAGCCTTCTGGCAAAGTCCAAAAGGAAGGTCAATTTAGTAGAAACTAAATTATGTCAGTCTGCTAAGTTAGCACTTTTTATACCTGTAATTATATAACAGGAAACCACTCTCCTACCAGAGTCAAATAGTCTTCCAGTAGTTCCATCCTTACTTTGCTTTTTGCTTCCTCTGGAGGTGACATTTCCCATTGTCTGAACTAGGGCTNTTTTTATACCTGTAATGATATAACAGGAAAACACTCTCCTACCAGAGTCAAATAGTCTTCCAGTAGTTCCATCCTTACTTTGCCTTTTGCTTCCTCTGGAGGTGACATTTCCCATTGTCTGAACTAGGGCTGCCCTAAACTTGACCACGGTAAATGTAAGATAGGAGGATGACTGCACAGCTAAATACAATGCTGTGCCTTAGGGTGCTTCAGCTCTGCCCCCATGCTGGCCTGGATTCTCGTGTGTGCTACAGGCATAATTCAGATTTGAAACAGTACAGCACACAGTGCCTCCTCCGAAACTCAGCCAGCTAGAGGCGGTGACTTGCTCTCTATTAAAATTAGCTGATAAATAAAATGAAGGCCACTGCCAAAAATGAGCATATTTCAGCAGATGGAAAGCGCGCACTTTTGTGCCATCTATGGCAAAGGTCTGTTAAAGATCTGAAAGACTGTTCCTAAAATAACTAGGGCAAGAACAAGCTGAAAATTTTAATTTTGCATGATGTGTAATGTCAAATTTATAAATAAATAACAATTTGTAGTTTCCCATGGTTCCCTTCTGTTTTGGTGTACCTGCTGTAAACCAACATGGTCCTGGAGAAAACAAGGTGTAAAGCTAACCAAATTTACAGCCTTGTTTTGTGGAAAATAAAGCAAGGTGAGATGAGCTAGAACAGATAACTGGGACATATCCTATAAAGAAAGATTTTTTATTCAGAGTGAATATTTAAGACTTACTAAAAATGTCAATGAGTTGAAGGCAGAGATGAAGATGGGTCCAAACCACATCCTCAAATCCAATATGATTCGTAAAAGAGGGCAAATTAATAAAGGAGGTCAGCATTACATTTCAGAATAGTTGTGGATTTAGGAAGACTGACATCCATGAGCTCTAGCCCAGCAGCTTCTTATACAGGTAATGATTTCAACCCTATTTATCAGAAAAACATCAAGTCCTTGGTGGTGTCTCTTCTCCTCTCATAGGTATTATCTTTTGCTCAGATACTTGAATGCTTCAGCATCCTTTGGGACCAGCTCCTGAGTGATTGGAGCATTAATGGCACTACATTAAGTTCCCACTGTCTCTGCCTGAGGGACAGTAATCCATGCCTCCTACCTGCATGAAGAATGCCTTCGTCAGGAAACAACAGTTATTCTGAGGCTGGAAGCTCTCCGTCTTCTTGTTAAGCTGTTTCACTTTGCATAAAACAAGCACTCCTTCACACAGAGAGGGAGCTAGTACTGCCTTCTACCCGTTTCCTAACCACTAGTCTACACATCCATCTTCATCTACTTTCTGACACAACAGCATCCTCTGCAACAGGACAGGGAACATCTGACAAGACTATCATAACAGTAAAGCTATGAAGGGAAAAGGTAGAAAAATATTCCTCCNCTAGTACTGCCTTCTACCTGTTTCCTAACCACTAGTCTACACATCCATCTTCATCTACTTTCTGACACAACAGCATCCTCTGCAACAGGACAGGGAACATCTGACAAGACTATCATAACAGTAAAGCTATGAAGGGAAAAGGTAGAAAAATATTCCTCCTCCTGTATGCATGTGTGAAGGGGGAAGAGGTGTTGCTGGCTGTTCCTGCAATTCATGCAAGTTAGCTCTTGTTTTATGATTCCCAGGAGGGCCTAAATAAGAAGCTGAAAGAAGGGGACCAATACAACTCTGCCAAGACTTAGGCAGATGTACACATCCAGCTACAGAAATTTCAGTTTTCTGTGCTTCTAGGATGACGTCTGAGTGTCATTGTTGCCAATGTTTTCCCGTGTCGGACTTAGACACTTGAAAAGGTATGTGTTTGCCTGATTTTCACTTGAGAATCTGAACGTTAACATACAGTGTATTAAACTGTAAAGTAGCTTGAAAAGTATTGGGATTTACGTCAGGTAGGTAACAAATACTAGCTCACTGTTCTATGATGCATATGTAGTACCCTGGAAATCAACAGGTACCTGGCATCAGTCACACTCAGTCATTGACATGCAAGTAACTCCTCATTACAGTTGTGCAGTACTTGGGTCTGGGATTGTTTTACCGTTTTTCTTAAATTTATCAAAAAGCCTTTGAACAAGGCTACGTTGGACATCTGGTTTCAAATAGAGAGGGTTTCAAACAATTAATATAAATTAAACCCTGGAAACATACCAAATGGAAGTAAGAAAAACAAAAATCAAGTATCAGGTTGTAGTAGATTATATTGTCGTAGTGAAGAAAGATCTGACAAATTAAGATAACTATTTTAAATATCCAAAAATATCTGTAACCTTGCCAGGTTTCCTCTATGACACAAATTCCGTCTCTCTCTTTAGAAGAATTGTACTTACCACTCTTTGCTCTTGTTTATTATAAGTTTTATCAAAGTGACTGATTGCACAGCAGTATGAGTAAATAAGTAATGACAAAATCATAGATTAATATAGTTTGTGAAATACTGATGAAATTACAATTATTTTCAAGAAACATTTAAAGATTCTATGCATCCATGTAGAGTTTACTAGAGGTAAACACTTTTGTAAAATTACAAACTGTTTGGAAACCAGTTGTGTAGAAAGGCAACGATAAAACATAATTTTTCAAATTAATTGTACTACATATAATTTATTAGTAATCGGTGCATCCTGATGAGGAAGAAGTCGAGCAAAGGAGGCAGGAGACCTCCGTGGATGAACAAGGAGGTTGCAAAAAAACTCAAAGGGAAGAAGGAAGTTTAGAGGATGTGGAAAAAAGGACTAGCTACTTGTTCAGTTTGCCTAGCTGCTCTCTAACCCAATCCTCATTGACCAAGGGCAAGTCTTCATTTCTCCGTGCTTCCTCTCTTATCTCCAGAGTCTGGGAGTCCTGAGGGCCAGTCCTAGCAGTGAACACTGAAGCAAAGAAGGTATTCAGTAACTCTGCCTTCTCTGTGTCCAGTGTCACCAGGTCACCCACCTTGTTCAGCAGCAGGCCCACATTTTCCCTAGTCTTCCTTTTGCTCCCAATGTACCTATAGAAGCCTTTCCTGTTGTCCTTCACCTCCCTTGCCAGGTTTAATTCCAGTCGGGCCTTAGCCTTTCGTGTTGCATCCCTGCATGTTCTGACAATAGCCTTATATTCCTCCCAAGTAGCTAGTCCTTTTTTCCACATCCTCTAAACTTCCTTCTTCCCTTTGAGTTTTTTTGCAACCTCCTTGTTCATCCATGGAGGTCTCCTGCCTCCTTTGCTCAACTTCTTCCTCATCGGGATGCATTGATGCATGGTGGCACACTTTTCAATAGTGACATTTACTTGGAATATTTAAGCCAGATAAAGCTAGACAGGAATTGTTCTGTACACCTTGAGCCCAAGCTCAGTCCTCCTGAGAAGTGAAGATAAGGTTGAAGTCTGAGATAACTTTTCAAAAATGCTTTTGTAGGAAGAAGATGTCAATGCAGCTGGCAGAGGGATTTCCAATCTGGAAGAACCACGCTGCTGGGTTCCCCTTGAAGAGCCAGCATCAATGTCCACCCATGCACAAAGTGGTCATACAGCACATTCAATTAATTCTCGGTCTAAAATGAGTGCCGAACCTGTGCACTTTGTCCCCTTTCACCTTCAATCAGCTTGCCTGTTCGTGTCACAGAGAAGAAAGATGAGAAAACAAAGAGAAGGCACCACTCCACACAAAGAAATGTCACGTCCCAGACCAGGAACTAGACCTTCCAAGCTAGCATGTTGAGTTGCAGGACCCTGTGCCAGTTTCCTACCACTGTGTATCAGAAATCAGTAACCGCCAGAGCTGGGAGATGAATAAATGATGTTTGTGTTGTGGGGCATGGACCCAGGAGTGTACTACTCTCCCTGTTCCCAGGACAACTGACAATCCTGAGGTAATCCAGGAGTCTCTATACAGTGTTTCTTTCATGTTCACGGACAAGACTGATCAGGGCATGCTACAGGGATAGGATAAGTGTGTTAGTTAATTGTTGCAACTCCAAGAGGAGGAAAAAGTGGATGTGAAGCAATGAGTATAATAGGGTAGCAAGCTCCTATGGGGAGTTCCACATTCAAATAAAAACTAATCTGTTCAGCCTTTCTCAGCCTATGTGCCTGTACGGCTTTGTGTATGGCTTTTGGTACTGCTAGAGCTTTGTCAAAACCAGTGCAGTGAGGTACATGTGCTTTTGCAGCAAGGTGGGAATTTGGGTGCACTGCCCAGGCATTAGCTATGGCTGTGTGTGGTAACTGTTAAGGGACACTAATTTACATCAGACCATCAGACTATGACTAAACGGGGGCTGGCGATCAAAGCACACCGTGCTTAGTCAGTGTGACCACGAGTGTGGAAACAGTGACCTTCCATTTGTGGACACATTGTAAGGGATTAGTTGTATCAACTGAATGTTCACAAGTCCACAAGGCCTGGTGGGATTCATCCCAGAGTTCTAAAGGAGCTAGCAGATGTTGTGGCACTTAGTGTTTAGCTTTTTTAATAAAATATCTGCTTCTACGTTACGTTAAGTATGTAAGTATTTGAATTTAAGCCTAAAAGCACTGAAATGGTGGCTACCTGGTGAAATAGAGTTTCTTGTCAAAGAATGAAAAACAAAGTCCTACATACACCTACACAAAACTGAGCTAGAAAAAAACTTCTTTTCCTTTGCCATGCAGCATACCATAGTCAGTGTCTGCTTCTGAAAAAGAAAAAGGAGAAAAAAACCTTCTACCTTTAATATCCTCAGATTAAAATCTGTATTTCATTCAAACCCCTACAAAGTTTATGCCTCCTTCCTGTGTGCTTCATCAGCTAGAAGACATATGATGATTCAGCAATACAGTTTTCACACCGAAGGAGGAATCAATTCCAAAAACCAAGTAATTCAGGGAAATAAGAAGTTTTGCATGTAGTTTTCTCTGCTATTCCTCCTGTATAGCCAGATAGAGTACATCTAACATCAATTGTTACTGTTAGTAGCAATAAGGAGGATGAGGGGGCAGGGGAAAGAAGATTACCTAGTATTTCTCTTCTCAGAGAGAATATTAATCTCTAGTGGTATGCGTGGTGTCAGGAAATGGTAGTTCTCTGTATGCTATGAATCTAAGATTTGGTTTTAAGCTGTCAGGAAAATCTGGCCAATCAAGAGTAGCTATTAAAAGAGTTTGCCACTACGCAGCTCATGGCACTGGTGAGTTTAGACAGCTATCGCATGCAGACAGGATCCCCCTCTGGAGGACTTGGAAAGTGCGTACTTCTTTGGCCATGCAAGTAACTCAGGCACCTCTTTAAGGACACCTGTTTCTCTAAGTACTTGCTTACAGACTTGGCTCTGACTCTAGATAATATACCTTGGTACATCACTGACCCTATGTTATATAACTCCACATTGAACAAACCATTATTTAATGCTCTTTAAAACACATGATAGACAAGCAAGAATTTTGTTTCTGCCACTCACTAGATGTATGACTTTGGGCAAGCCAGCTTCCTTGGCATCCATATACCCACAGAGGCTATGATTTATGACAGAGGTTGTTCTTAGGTCAAAAAAGTGCAAGGAAAATAAATCACAATTGCAAAGCCCTATGCGACAACCAAAAAGGGAGATTACATAACTGAAACTAAAGCATTCGTTTTATCATAAATTTTTAAATTAAGAATCATACCTTAGAATCATAGAATCATAGAATGGTAGGGGTTGGAAGGGACCGCTAGAGATCATCTAGTCCAACCCCCCTGCTAAAGCAGGTTAGCCTAGAGCAGGTTGCACAGGAACACGTCCAGGCGGGTTTTGAATATCTCCAGAGAAGGAGACTCCACAACCTCCCTGGGCAGCCTGTGCCAGTACTCTGTTACCCTCACAGTAAAGACGTTCCTCCTCATGTTCAGGTGGAATTCACAGTAAAGAAGTAAAGAATACCTTCTTATCAAGTTCATTAGGATGATTTTCACACAAATTCAAGCCTATGCAGGCTAAGTGAGGGAATATAGCTGAACTGCTTCCATACTTCAAAGAGGAATATACTCTCACTGCACCTTATATTTATATTAGAGACACATTTGCTAAACAGCTGCAATCCATTTTTCTTTTATTTTCAAATCAACACAAATTGCAACAAATTTGGTTTCCACTGACCATTTGACCATGTTGGAGATGCTTTTATTGATCTTGCCAACACTAATGTTCATGGCAATGCTTGAATCATTCAGGCCCACTTTGCTTAAAAACAATTTATGAAGCTCCATAAATATATGGAGTTATTAGGAACATATTGTAATACAGATTGTCTGACTTGAAGATCTAACCTTATTAAAACAGATCATTAATGACAAAATTAAGTATATAAATATGATCTTAATTTTTACAGACAGGTAAAGTTACCTTGATGCTTTTCTGAATATGGGTATGTTCCAAAATCAGGATCTGTCTTAGCGGTGGAGTAGGTGGGAAGATTTTTCTCCTGATGAAAATTCTATACCAAGGGACAGGACTGAACACTAAAATGTATGGATTTTTCTGACAAGAAAAATAACTTGTAAAAAAATTTTTTTTCAAAAATATCCTCTTTGTTCAGTTCTCCCCAGAATATTTTAAAGATTTTTTTAATCCAATCTGCTGTCTGTAAAACGAACTTGAAGATTCATGTGTGTATGTGTATTACAACCACAAACATTTTAAACTACTGAAAAATAGCTATATAGCAAGAAAGAGACAATAATTTTTCTCTTGGATATTTAGAAGTACACACCAGTCTGTTGCTAAATGAGTGAGCATGAGGAACATCTAACAGAGAGACCTTTACCCTTTGCTGCAGAAGCTGGTGGAGAGTCAGAAAATATACTATGGGGGAAAAAATTGGAAAAATCAAAACAGCTGTACAGAACATAGAGCCATAGCTAGTGAAGATAGAGAAGCACTGATTAAAGTTACCATGAAAGCATTCTCTTTTCAGTTAGTTACAAAGAAAACGTCCAGCTTCTTGTCTTTTACATTGTATCCTAAATAATTCTGCTGTATTTCCACCATAATTATCTAACTTTGTTTTCCATGAGGCCTCCCATTTGGTCTGCATACAAGCCTAAACCTTCGTGCTGCAGATCTACAGTGCAGATTGGCTTCTGCTCCCTCTGTTTAGCAAGAACTACAGGAACAGGTTTGTAGGGCGAAACATCACTGAGACCTTGACACCCATACTACATGTTCCAGGGTTTGCCTCAGATCCCTTTCAAAACTTTTGTTTTGTATCATCCAAGAAGAACCCAGTTCATGTGCTCCAAGATTTTTTCTGCAAGGTGAACCAATGCATGCTATCTGGGAATGACTGGAAAATTTGTTCTGTAAGCACACTGGCAATCCAGACTAAAGTAATAATATAGACATACCTTTCATCTGTCAGAGGATGGGTGGCCATTTCCTCCGCTCTGCATTGAATGGTATTGTTTGTAAAGAGGAGTCCTTTACTAATATGAAAATAAGTCACATGGTTTCTCATGTGAATCCCATAGATGAAATGAAAAATGAAATTCTGGAAATATACTTTTTGGGGAAACTTTTGGGGAAAAAACCTAACCAAGTATTTGCAAACCAAAAAAATTTATTCTATTGTGTCTTAAAGATAACTCAAGGAATTTATTGACTGTTTTTGGTAATTTGTTCATATTGACCATAAGACACATACATATTTTGTCACTAGCTGTATTTTAAGCATCTGTCCAAAGAAAGAAATTAACCTTTACAATTCAACAGGTAAGGATTTGAAGATGATTAGTGAACATAGATGTAATATTTTCCATAAAAATTAGGTCTACATTTTTATGTACTTTTTTCTGTCTTCGTCATAGACAATAACAATCTTCTGCAACTGATCATTTTTCATTTCTCATGATCACCTTCTCACGTCTTTCTTTTTTTCCATTAATAATTTCAAATATCATAACAAGGTATTCACCAACTTATACTTCTAAATTAATACTTGATCTTTGATCTACTGTACTCTGTATTTCACTAAATAGTTGCATTATGTTCTCTTTGGAAATGTTATTCTTTGTCCTGAAAGACAGTTTTCTATTCTATCTTTTGTGCAAAGCCTAAATTTAGTTTCTGTGCCTTTCGGCGCATGAAAAAATGAAGAACAAAATCCATGTTAAATTCTGTCAGAAGTTACATGCAAGTTTTCAGTATTATAAAGGAATAATGTAAACATTTCTGACATCAAAAGAAAGATATGATCTTTTTCTCAATTAATTTTCCAGACTTCAAATGTAGTTTTGTCCCTGTTGCTTACAGAATTCTTTGGTTTGGTGACTTAGCAGCTTACATCTATCTTATAAAACCAAGAAACATTCAGAGATGAATATGTGAGCGGTTGAGGACATGAGGATGTGCATCACTGGGAGAACATTAACTTGAAGTCATATTTTGAAGCTCTGAACGAAACAGGCACAGTGTTTGTAAAAGAATATGTATGAAATTTATACACGATAAATACAACTACACATTGATGTCACCAAACTCTGAGAGACCGAAGAGCTGTCTTATATATATTTGGTAGCCATCACACTCTCAAATAGAATTCAGTCCACAGAGCAGTAGTGAAAAGGGAGCTGAACAGTCAGATATGGAGATGCAGGACTTGAAAAATTTTTGTTCCTGCTTTTATAATGACAGGAGATTCTCACCAATGAGAACTCAAATAGGAGTTGCAGAATTGGTCTTCACCTTAAAATCACCCTCATCAGAAAACTAAACATCCTGTCTTCTCTCTTGTCAGGGAATTTTATTCATACTCATTGACAGAACTGAAAGCCAGAACCTTTATTAGACCGACAGACTGAAAAATTATCTTATTTTAATTTGTCTTAAAGCCCAGAGCTGTCAGTAGGTGCCTCACTGTCTGAAGAGGTAGCCTTAGGACATCTTTTGTCTGGGCAGTTAGTAGGAAATGCATGTAACAGGAAGAATGAACATGTACCTAAGGAGTGCACAGTACACACTCCTTACCTTGGATTATAATAAGTCCTGTTGTTTAAGACAACCTGAGAATTATATGCAATCTGAATTAATATCCCTCAGTGAGGCAAATTGTCCCTTACCTAAGTCTGTTATAGAAATTTGGGAAGATAATAGAATTTCTGAGGCTTTATTTGGAGAAAAATAAAATAAAAATTATTATTTTAAAAGTGTTTCTACCAGGGCCTTTAAAAGATAGCTAAATTTTTTTTTTGATTTCCAGATGATATTTAGAGGTTGCAAGTTTGCTACTGGCTCTAAACTTCTTGAAGACTTTTCGGGTTGCAAAGCACAACCTTCTCCTGAAAATTCCTTTTTTAATGTGTGGTTTTCAAGGCATCTGATAGAAAATTCTCTACGTTTTTCCTTTTCTGACGTCAAAGTCACCTCTTGGTTTGGAAGAGATGGAGCGATAGATTTCTTTCAACTCTGTTTTGAAAGATCTATTATAAGAATGGTCTTCATTCTGCTGAAATTCTGCTGAAGAACCACCTCATTTTGTCATATTTGAAGTTTATTCTCTTCTTCTAAGGAATAAATCTGGTCATAATAATTGTCCTAATGATTATCAATTAACAGACGTGAGTCCGTAACAGTTTCGCAAATCTTGAGTTTGTGACGGGATGCAAACTGCCTACTAGAAACATCTAACAACGGTCACAAACAGCCTGGGATTTCAGAGCACCTAAGCAAGGTGGTTCCATTCCTGTTACGATGAATAGACTGGGAGGGGTGTTTGTGGAAAGTGTCCATGAGACACTCCTTTTTCTTTCTTTTTATCTCATTATATATACAGTTCTGTACTCTGGATCCAGTTTGGACTATAGCCAAGCTCCTGTCCACCTCTGGAAATAGAGTAATTCATTCTTTAATTCTTTTCTTCTCATAATACTCAGCAAACTGAACCATAATCTCTCTTTTGCATGATTGACACATGATGACAGAGCTTGACTCTGTCGTTCACTTCCTTGGATGTATTTGAGGATCATCTCTACCTGCTGTCATTGCTGCTTATGTATTTTATCTGCTGACTCTGTAATGAAAAACCAAGCATTTAACCTCTAGCAGCAGAGTGCTGTTACCATTGGGCCACAGAGCCTTGAGATGTCCACCTCTGACAAAACTATTGCCCATGTTCAGATCTTTCTTCTGGGTAGGTTTGTTAACAGTATACCATAGTACACGCAAGCACACATAGCATATTTCTGTTCAAGAGCCACTTCATACTCCTCTGGCTGCACAAAGGCATCTTGGTGTGGGAATATAATGTATTTACACTCAAATTATTTTTCCTTTTCATTGATGGAGTGCTGTAAAATGGCTTCAGTATTACCAAAAACCATACTAAATTTTGTTTAAGTTTCCCCTAGTAATTAAAAAAAAAACCTAGAAAAAAAATCAAAACCCAGAAAGCAGACAGAAATAGAATATTCATCATATTAAATAGTCAGGACACCACTAAGGAGTTTAATTTGTAAAATTTAACTTTTAAGTACTCATTTAGGTAACCAACTGTGAAAGTTTGGTAAAATTTCCACAAACGTAGCACTTATTAGGGCAAAACTGGATTTACATTTTTCTGACATTGTTTGAGTGGATTTTATTCTTTCGTGACTGTTTTCCGATCTATGTATATAAAAAGCTGGGGGTAGTCATTTAAAGGGGAAACATCTTTTCCTCTTGTACAGAAGCTCAATTTCATGTTCAGTGCTACTTCAAGATGTTCTGAATCAACATCTCTTACTTAGATTACAAGAGTCAAATTAATATTTCATTTTTAGTCCTACCATTTCCATTGTCATTCTTATCCCTCATGCAATCCTGTGTCACAAAAGTATCTCTATGTTCTTTGTAAACTCCCATCTTTTCCAGTTGCTGCATTGTCCAACAGAGAATGAATTTGTCTTCCAAGGAAGTTGTGTTTCTGATTTGCCGTGTCTGGTGTATCTGAACACTCTTCACATACACACATTGTCTACATAACTTTACATACGGGAAGCCAATTATAAAATCTATGCATTCAATTACTCCACACATGTAGTTTCATAGCCTACTAATCCATCACAGAAAATGAGACATTTGCAAAAATATCTTGTAGTGTATTGCAAAAAGATTGGACAGACATTATGTATAGACAGAGACTGGAAGGATGATCTAGGATTTTATGCAAAAATTCTGAGTGTTCTCCATCTCAGAAAAATTGTGTTCTACTCAAAACCAATTAAAAATCTTGATTACATGAAGTGACATGTTTCATCACGACTCAAATGCAATTCTAGTCTTTGCTTTAAACTTACAATGACATCTGCTTGCTATAAACCTTTTATGAAAAGTTCTGCAGTGTTCCATGAATTTTCAAAGGACCTAACTTATCCACTACAACTTTGTAGAAGTAATAACAGAAATCTGTGCAATAGTTCCTATTTTCTGGTGGAAGACATGTTCAGGTATACCCCTTAAAATTCTGAAAATATGAGCTGATTCATACTTTAAAAATATTTAGCCCATGTTACTGCATTCAAAGTGATAGTCTGTTGTAAAACTGTGTATCTTTCCTGCAAACAGCTTGTCTTAGGTGAAGTACAGTTCTGAAATAATGTTAGTTTGCATCATAACAAGAATTATATCTGAGACTGCCAACATGGAAATACTCTAATAGTTATGGAGTTGAGACTCAGTAGAGAGAGTTCTTCCTTAGTATCTAAAATGACCTTGCAATCCTTGACTATGGATTCACAGATTTCAAAACAAATAGTCATTCTTCAGCAGCATTAGCTGGAAGGAAATATTCCCTAGGCAGTAACTGAAATCTGGTATGCTTTACATACCAGTCACATTTCTTTTTTTCTCAATTAGTATCTAAATTTCAACACAATTTAACAAAAGCAACAACTTTGATTCTTTTGTGTGTATGTGTGCATATATATCCAGATGTATTATAGGAAAAATAATATTATAGGATTAACTTTTGTTAGCAATTCTAATGTTTGCCACTTGTGTATTGCTTTCAACAATGCAAAATTTTCTAGTATCTCAATCTCCAGAGAAAAAGATCATCTTACTTCTAAAAATGTTGAGATCACCAGGCTTTATGCAACACACCAACAACCAGCAGATCTAGCCTTTCTTGACACTGATTTTTCATAACGTATCAGCAAGTCTAAAGAGATTTCTTGATGCTGTCATTTTTCATCTGTTACTTTACATTCAGTTTCCTACAAAGGAAAAACTCAGTCTCTTACTTGCTTGACTCTCTACTACACTATTGAGCAGAAACATAGTTGGTACTTGATGGGTATCTGGAATACAAAGACATTGTAGGCAAAATCATAGGTTATTTTAATTCTGTTGACCTGTAATTCTTGAGGCATCTCCCTCTTTTTGAGAAATTCCTTGGATTCCCTCATGCAACACTTGGAGTTTTTGTCCAGACAAAGATAAATAGCAGAGTATGCAGGGTTCTGCTATCACAAAGTTGCATTTCTGTCAAGACTCGTGCATTTGTTTATCTAGTATAGCATACAGGTGACATGCAGGAAAGTTTGCCTGAGTACAGGGCTTTGACTTTGAGATTTTGCTTGGAGAGAAATTCGATGTAAGACAAATTTAATCACCTAATAATAGCTGTTTCAGGAGAGAAAAAAAATTTAATTAGGCACGAGCAAAAAGACAAAACACTCCTATCAGTCTATTCCTATTTGGGAGTACCCAAACGAATGTCTGTGAGAAGACTGATTATCTCTCGTGTCTTTGACCAAAGTCTATATAATTTGTTTAGATTTGGAGAAATTGCTTCGCTCATTTAGTGGTATCCCTAGTCTCTCTTTTTATCCATATTCCATGGCACTCTGGAAATATCCTATGAAATAGAAATGGTTTGGAACGCAGAGATCATCAACAAGTTTTGTTCATAGAGCTTCTATGACATAGAAATGACTGTATATGAATCCATAAAAAATATACTCTGGGAATGGACAAATTAAGGAGAGAAGACTTCTCTTTCTAAGTCAGGTCCATGCAAATGTGGTTTTCCTTCCCTTTCTAACTACTCTATATCTAGAATTTGGGGGCTGGGGCTGAAGCCTGCAACAAACTTAAAATGTTACAAAGTGAAATAAATGGGTCTCTTCCAAATAGAATCCCAGAACATGCCAAGTAGAGGAAGATGTATGTATATGTTGTATAAATATTTAATGATATGGCCAAAAACCTACTGCCACTTAGCAAAAAGACATTTATCATTCCTGTGAAATATGACTTTTTAGCCGATAAGACTAAAGTATGTTAATGACTTCGAGTGAATTGTGTTGTTAGTCATTAAACATTTTCTGACTTCTGATTGGCTGAGTCACCTCAGAGATCATGGTCCTACCATCAGCCATAAGTTATTCTGCAAAAGCCATGAAATAGGTCTGAAGTGTTTTTTTAAAAAATCTATAAAATTTGCTATAGGCATGAAACAGAACAAAGGTATGTCTTGCATGCGAATTTCAGAAGAGTTACTCTCTTGACATTTTTGACGAAAGCAAAAATGATTTGTATAGCTATGTGGGAACTTATAGAGAACTTCACAAAGTCTCTGAGACTAACGTTTGAAGAAAATTCCCATAATCTGCTTAAAAAGTCTGATTTTTGCTGGACGGGCCTTAGCACTTACAAGATGTAGAACTGTTGATAAATGTTCTTTCCATAAAGTGTTTTATTTCAATGCCTTTCAGATCCATTGAAATCTGTGAATAATAGATAAACTTCTAAATGGGAAAAAATATGGCTATTCAGTTAAATCCACACTGTTAGAGTGGACATACAGTGGCCTTTAAACTGCTGCTTAGAGCTGAAATTATTTCTGGTAATTCAGCTGGTTCTTCAAAAGGTAAATTATGCCGAAGTCCCATAGCTGTACTGACTACGTTTTATTGGGGTGGATATCCAAAACACCTGGCAAAGCAGAGAAAAGGAGTCTCACATTTCCTGTCCTCTGAAACAGCAATGCAGACACACCAATCCCAGCGTTGCAAAGCACCAGTGGAGATAGCCAGGTGACGATATGCATTGCTTACATGCTGTGTTGGATTGAGTCCATCATATCTGCCGACACATCTTGCTGCACTCAGTGCAGATACTTGCGACTTGTTCCGGATGCTGTGTTCTCCTCCGCGGCCATTTCCACATCCTACATGACAGACACATCAGAAAATTTGGCCCAAGGAAAACCAAGTAATTAATAGAGTGCTACTGGAATTTCACAATCTTGGATCTTCTCAGTCCTGAGCAGCGGTTTTTGTGAATTTATTTCTACAATACAGATGTTTGTCAGAAGAAGTATTAACTGTAGGTGACACCCTAATATGCCATTTTGTGGTCTGTGCTTCACAAAGGTCTACTTTCTTCGTCGTTAACTTTCCAGCTCACTGCCATTCAGACAATAGGTTGGCTGGTAAGTTGTCTCAAACACTCGGGACATTAACAAATTCTAATTGGCTGTGTAATAGGAGCAGACAGCATGTACAATGTTAAACCACTTCTGAACCACCTATTTTCTGTATGCAAATCAGACAGAAACAAATGTTTGGCCCCAGCTGGGTGAAATGTCCCATTTAGAATTCTTTTCCTCTTCTTTGTTCTTTGATGTTCTGCAAATGAGCTTTAGAACTCCGCTCTTCACACAATTCAATTTTACAGGCCCATTATCTAAGATATAATGTGGAGGTTAAATATATCAGGGCAGCCATTATGTGAAAATAATTAACAGTAATGAATAATGCACTAATTCCACTGATGAGACATGGTTATATGTGTAATGAAGTGTTGGGGCAGCCCTGACAAATGAAATTAAAATATTTAAACACTGTTTTATGATATTACTTTGCTCATATAATTTCCTTTACCTACAATGAGCCACTTCGATTATCGTCATTATCTTGACAGCTCTGAAGGATGAAATAGTGCAGGTTAATGTGACAGCGATTAGTCAGAGAGAAAATCCATCACATAAAGCAGAACAGAGTGAGGGAGAAAGGTCTCTATACTTTCCTGTTTCAAACATGATAAGAATGATACTATCAACATCACTTCAATATTAAATGGATAGAATTATCTTGTCATTCATTTACAGCCTCTGAAGAACTACTTATTTGTACCTGCAAAGGAAAGGTCAGCCTTTCTTAATCATCCATAAAAATATGTTGATGGATTCCTTATATCAATAATAGTGACAGAAGCAGAGACAGGAAACAAGTGGGGAAATTTAAAATGAAAGCACTCCTGGTTTTGTGTTCAAATCTTTTCACAGTTTTCTGTTTTTACGTTTTGCTTCACACAGTGCTGTGATCTTCAAAAAATGCACAACATGAAATAAAATGAGACACGGACATACATTTTGTGGAAGCTGCTTCAAATGCTGTTTAAATAGCAAAAGATACTATCTATTGTCCAGCTACTCCTCATCTGTTTTTTTGGTACGAGTTGCCTATGAATACCCACAAAACCTAAAAAAATTTGTATCTAAATGCCAAAAGTTAGGCTAAAGTCAAATTCAACATTATAGTCACCTTATTTTCAAAAGCACCGAGCAGACGTTGCTTCCAGGTACATCAATAGACTGGCAGGACTAGGCTGTCAGAAATAAGTTGAGTTTTACGGATCAGGCAGCCAAGCAGGAAACATGTGAGCAGTTAGATACTCACATCTCAGAAGAGAAATAAGCAGAAAGATGTCCAATCTAATCTGTGGAGAGGTGCAGTGGAGCACATGGGTATCAGTCACTTAAACTGACAGATCAGAGGTATACGTGTCCAGAGCACCAAGACACCCAAAACCCCAACTTTTTTTTCCTTTGCTAGATTACGAATAGGTTTGTGACTCCAATGGTTGGAGTTGTTTCGCATTCCTTGTTCAGGTAGAGAACAGAAGAGATTTGAATCCCTTATTCTCAAACGAAACATAAGATTTAATTTTTCATATGATCCTTTGTAGAAGCACAGAGAAACACTGCCTCTCACTAGCGCTGGCATTTCCCTGAGGTGCAACATGTTCAGGTTCAATTTTTTTCTGTAAAACACTTGGGCATCAGTTTCCTGTTTGAGGGGAGCTATACTGGCTTGGAGTCAGGTGAACAAAGAAGGTGTAGCAGGGTACATGGAGCAATCCCTCTTTTGAAGTGCCACGTAAGGATCTCAGAGACACCTGCCCAAAAGCCATTTGAACTGTTAACGGCATCTTTGGCCATTGCAGACAAATTAGTGGTTAGAGCACTCAGGACCCTGTGCGGCTTAATGGCATCTGAACAGTGGGTTTTGTTAACATGAATGGTGACTTTGACAGTCATGGTATTTTTAATCAGGTGTCTAAATACATCTTTTACAAAATCTAACTTTTGCCATCTTACCTGAAAAATATAAACTTAACTTACAAACACACAAAATTTGGTAAATTTAGCAAAGGGACACCTTTCATGTTCATGCGAGCCATTATAATCGTAGTTGTTAGTACTATATTATTATTGTTATTATTATTATTGATGTTGTAGTTATTATTGATCATATATTATGGTAATGCACACACAAAAAAGTGAAAGATGTACTTTCGCTTTCAAGTGTGTCCAGTGTTTTAAGTGCTGCGCAGATACGGACTAGCAGATAATCCAAGTGCTGAAAAGCTTGCTATTTAAATAGACAAGGCAGATAAATGCTGTGTGTACATCCATTTTACTCAAGTGCATGAACAACATGGTGGCAGCAAATGTTCTGTTTTAGTTTCACAACGCACCGATGGCAGTACAGCTCAGCATCGCTGTCCATCCTGCAGGTCTGCAATCGTGTCTTGAAGGCAGAGTCCTTTATTGAGACAGCACAAACATGCAATGCCTCAGAGCAAGTGCTTGAAAATGAACTTTGCTTGGTATAGCATGGCGTGGCAACGTTTTGTGTGCACAAAAACACCTACAAGATGCAGTGCGCACAACATAGCAAATCCTTTTGTTTTAATCTGAATACAATGGAAAGTTTTGTCTCTGCCATACTTAGCTAAGAATCTGACTTTTAACTACACTGAAAGGTAGAGGTGGTAATTTGTTATTTATTGTTCTCCAGAACAGTTTGCAGTGTCTTTACACAGGGTAATCGAACCACTACAGGAAGCAGATCTAAAAGGTGAGCAAGCCACAAATCCTACTCCCAAATACAGCCAGTTAAAACAGAGCGAGTAAGAGTCTGGAAAACTGAGGAAGACAGGCAACAAAAGGAGGAACACATCAACAAATTAAAAGGCTCATTTTCAACATCTTTCTTTTTACTGAGTATCAGCCCCACTGAACCAGATGAGAATGCACACAGTGCAAGTCGGGATGAGCAGGGAGGGCCCAGTCTTCCCCATGGATGGCCAATGACCCGACCGCACTGCTGCTCACAGCACCCANCCTACTCCCAAATACAGCCAGTTAAAACAGAGCGAGTAAGAGTCTGGAAAACTGAGGAAGACAGGCAACAAAAGGAGGAACACATCAACAAATTAAAAGGCTCATTTTCAACATCTTTCTTTTTACTGAGTATCAGCCCCACTGAACCAGATGAGAATGCACACAGTGCAAGTCGGGATGAGCAGGGAGGGCCCAGTCTTCCCCATGGATGGCAAATGACCCGATGGCAGTGCTGCTCACAGCACCCAAGTCTGTTCCTGTGTGCTTCAGTCTTGTGTTTTTGGGAAGCTGCACGCAAGCCCGGAATAAAATCTCTTCTTTGCAAACTGAGGTCCGTAGAAGAGATGCATAAGGGACCTTTTGAGCTAATATGCTTGTAAAAAACTCATTCAAATTTCAGTGGTTCTTTCATTTTGCTACTTTTAAAATACAATTTACTTCATTTATCGGACAATGAAGTGCCTCTGTAATAAATCTAACATTAAAAAATCATTTCCAGCAAATTACTCCAATAAAATCAATGAAGGTCAGGCTCAGCTGTAGAAACAAATAAATTACCTGCTATTGATAGGGTAGGCAGACTTAATTGTCATTTAGAAAGGCTAAAAGGGATAAAGAAATCTAATAGAAGGGACACATTTATACAGAAAAAAATGAGAAAATGGTGAAAGTTTTACCCTGACAGCTCCCATCCATAGGATTGACTCGGTCCCTGGGCAGCACAGACAGTTGTTTTAACTCTCAGTAGGACACTGGTATGTGCTTTGGATCTGTCAATATTTACCTGCTTCTGTGTTGCCTTATGATCTTTTTACCTTTCATATATTGAAGCCCCCCAAACAGGAATTCTGGTAATAGGAAATGAAGAATTGATAGAATTGAGCAATCCCATCCTTAGATTTCTTCAGCCAGGTTAAAAGCAGTCTGACCCCATTCAGGCTTTGCAGTACTTCCAACTGTTAAAGAAATACAAAGCTGAGCATTTGCTAGTGGGATTTGCCATTCTTTGATAACAAAGCGATGATTTTATAGTTAAGATTCTCTTTTTAAAACAACTTTCTATTTATTTATTTTTAAAGCTCACTACTTGTAGCTGTGAGGAATCTAAAAATGGCATTAACCTTATTTATTTCCACTGCAGCAGCGTACTCTTTCAGTTTCCAGCTTTTCTTTTTGAAAAGCACTACAATTTTTTTAATGCTTTTTTGTGTTTATGCCTCCTAATGGGGGAAAACAAAAGAAGACCAAAATGTTGGAATGTCTACATGTTCAATGTTCGATAGTCCCTGAACTGTTATGGGAGGAAATTTAATTTGTTCTCCTTGAAAGTGTGAATCCTGCTCTGGACTGCAAAACAGTGTTGTATCTAGTGACATAACTGGATATAAGAGCTTATTCAGAAGGAAAAGCTTTAAACATTCCTGCGATGAATACAAAAAGCTCTGAGAATGAGCCATTTCCAAGATTTTGCAGAACTGAACCTCTAGTCTCTTGGTTTGGAGAGCCTGGTGAGCTCAAGAGAGCATATGACCTTATAGTCATCAATTCTGCTTATCAACACTTCTAACAGGACAGGAATTTCTGCTGTGGTTATTCTAAAAAAAAAAAGAGTGCAAAGTAAATTCAGTTTTTAATAATGTTTAGCTACAATGGGGAAAGCAAAGACCAAAAAATAGACATAACCAAACACAATGAAAAATACAACGAAAAGTAAAGGCTTTTATAGCTGCAGCTGTTTGTCGTCCACTCATCTAACCCACACTTCCTGAGCTTTCCTATGAGGATGTTGTGGCACAGCGTGTCAAGTGCCTTGCTGAATCAAGGCAGACAACATCCACTGCTCTCCCCTTGTCTACCCAGCCAGTCATGCCGTCATAGAAGGCTATCAGATTGGTCAAGCAGGATTTCCGCTTGGTGATCCATGTTGACTACTCCTGATAGCCGCCTTATCCTGTGCTCAGTGTCTTAAGACTAAACCATTGTATGGTCTGTCAGACTATGGGAAGCTCTTCCTCTTGAGTCAATGACTGGGAAGAGAGAGGTGCTGAACAAGCTCTGCAGAAGAGAATGGTAAGAAGAGATGAAAAGGTGGTAACCAGACAAATATCCCACACAACTCTGTCCCATTGTCCTGCCTGTTTACCCAGGAGGACTCTCTGCTATTTATTCATCTAAAATTTGTCCTTCAATTGGCCACTGCCATTTGAATCTAAGCCCAAATACGTAAAAACATGCAAACAATATCTTGTTTTTTCACACAGTGGTGAAGGAGAGTTAGAAATAATGGAGGAGTCCTCCCACAGAGGACCAGGCAGCGCCACACATACCTTATTTTTTGGTCAGTGAACAAGCATGAACGTACACTCCAGACAGAATCTGCCGTCTTCTGCTCTGCAGGAGGGATTATGAGACAATCCACAGAGTCCTTTGGTGAGGAGATTGGGCACAGCAAGCAACTGGGAGTACTCTAGAGCTGTCATGGTGTGAGGAACAGATAAAGTATTATGGTGAGAGTGTCACCTGGATGGAAGATTATTGTAGTAGAAAGGTATGGGGTACAGACAAAACAATCCAATGGAAAATAAACTCATTAGTTCCACTATTGACTTAACAATTTGTTTTCTTTTATGTGTGGATGTTTGGAGGCTCTTTGATTTTACCAAAAGTATGTTCTATTTGAGCAGAAAGTTGTTCCTGCAGTGAATCAGTCCAGCACTTTACAAACATGCTTGCCCCATGGGCCCACCAAAAGCATTGAGTTCACTCCCAGAGGTCAAAAACACCAGCAGTGCAATAAAATTTATTGGACAAGGAGGAATAGCGTATGTATTGATTTGTGTACTCATTGCCAATACCATTGTGTGATCAGTAAAAACAGCAGACACCTCTTTAGCAATAGGCAAATGCTTTCCACTTACCAAACATGAATAACGAATATCACTTTTCTCCTGTTACCTACGGCGTAATACCTCTGGCCAGCTGACTTAGCGGCAGAGCCTGTCCTCTATACAGTGCACTGCTTCAAGAGAAATGAACTACAGGGACTATGCAGCAAAAACAAAACACAGGAGATATCCACTCCTCCTTCACAAGACAGTAGACTTTTCTCAGTCACAGCAAAGATTTTCTCTGCAGCTGCTCTTTTCTGCTTTTCCAGAGGTATATGACTGTGATGAGAGAAACTGACAGATTTTCCCTTTTCCAGAGTAAAAGAAGATGTATAAAAGCATTGAATGAAATAAGGATGTTACCATCCCATATGAACAGAAGGGAGGATATCGTTCCCATCTGGCTCTACACGCTACTGTGTAGGTGTCTACAAAGAAGTGTCTAAATAAGTTATTCTACGGTATTGCTCATCTGACCTAAGTTAAATGTCTGCTTTATGTTGAAATGAATCTCACCCTAGAAGTGCCTTTTTTCTTTCTTTCCATTGGCTCTAGGAAGGACTATTCAGATGAAGATATCTGTGGCTGGTTAGATGAATCCTGTCCTTTTGTCAAATTGTACTTGCTCTCTGTCTGCCTGCCTGTCCAACTGTCGCTCACCTTCTATTTCAGCTATTAGCAGATACTGAAAAATTAATAAAGTTTGGAGAAGGAGTAGTCATTATTATCCACATATATCAGTGTCATTTTAGTATTTTTGATTATTCTTTGTTGTGGTAGCTACTCTTAATAACACTTTCCCATGTAATTAGATTGATCTAATTTAGAATTTACATACTGCTACTACTAAAACAGTAATGTGGAAATTTTAGGGGAGATGATTGGTGAATGAGGAATATACAATTTCTGTACTCTAAATAAGTAAGTCCATTTTAAAGACTATTTTTTGCAATAAGAAATGAAAATGAAACAGGAGTTTTGAGAATAGATTTCTAAAATGAATGTTTATGAAAGATTTATTTTAAAATTTCTAAAAAGGTGTTAGGCATGTGAGTATGATTTTCACCATCTTTTGCACTTATGAGAGATCAACTCAATCATTCAAACACAGAAACACAGAAAAGACAGGTGTAAATATGACCAAAAAATGCCTTCTGAATTTAGAATATACATTTTAGAATATATATTTCAGAATATTGTTTATGATATTTATGTAGTGAGTATGGTGTTCATGTAGTATGTTACACAAATGTAACGTTATGCATTATTATAAAAAATTCAGTTGAGGAAATATCTATTTTTTAAAATGAAATATGTTAAATGTATTTTGGTAATGTTAACAGTGTACAGAGTTATAGAGTTATATAGGATACATATATAATTATAATTCTACTTCTGATTGTGATTAACTTGCACCAGTTTTAATTTCCAAGACTATGTCTTCCTTTTTTTACTGTGTGACTCCCCACAGCGAAGAACAATTTGCCAGTAGCAAATCAAATTGATACTCCTGAATACATTCTGTCTTTGTAGTACCTGTAATTTTATAATATTTTCCCCATATAGAGAGTGCATACTCTCTTTTTGTATATAGAAATAAGCGTTCGACTAGAGATCCGGCAGTCAGATTCTTAAAATGTTATTGCCATTCCCACGACAGTTTTTCTTAAAGCTTCAGTTCCAGTAGTCATTAGATGGAAATCTCGATTTTCCTTTTCTGACATAAATGTTCACCTAATTATACATTTGCACAGATAAGTTTAAATATGAGACCCTTAAATGTACAAAAACCAAGTAGGCAAATAAAAAGAAAATATATGTGTAATTCTGTTCTGGTTTGTACTAAGTGGATATTTCAGTAAACTTTATGCTTTTAATAAAAAGGTATTAGGCAAGATGTTTTGAAACATTTTTATTTCTTATACTAATATATGTTATTTTTGTTTGGTATATCCCATATTGTCAAATTACCTTTTAAATAGTTGGAATAAAGAGAATAATTATTAAAATCATCAACATATTATCATATGAGAAGGATAAAATGTACTTTCTATATGCAGTCATAACTGTGTGGCAAAGGCATACTTTAGAATACTGACGATTTTTCTGTACTTGACTTCTAAAAATTGGTTGTATTTTTGTTGCAAACATTTACTTTTGTTTTCTTGATAGTATTAAAATTTGGTGCTAAATTGAGATAAAATTGGAATCTTCTCTCCCGTGGTTTTCATGAGTTCTCTGGAGGCTGGTCTGATGCCAGAGCTGTGGTTTCCTCTCTGGAGACCTCTCAGGTATTTCCCTGTATTTTTTCTCAACTGTCGAAGTGTTACACACACCTGTAATGTCAAGGAAACTTACTATTGTGTACTAATTTCAGCAATATGCAGTGAAATAATAAACCACACATTCCAACAGACTTATGCACAGAAATACAGTGATCCTTCACAGGCCAAAGAAAAAGTTAATTGAACGTAAAATATATAAATCCTTCCCTTTATTCACTTAATCACTGCCTCCTCTCTGATTGGCAAATACACTTAAGAATTTCATATCTAAAATTTTTTATCACAATTGAATGATATGCTTTAATTAAATTTTACACCCTTCTCAGGGAAGATATCTTCTCAAATTCCCACTGTTCACACTTCCATTAAGCTTATAATAAAACTCAGGAGTTAAAATTAAAAATTGAAATCTTTCTTAAAAGTAATTAATAAGCTTGTTGCAGCCGAAAGCTCCATTAGACACAAACAGCCACACGTATGCAGAATTAAATGGCAGGCAAGATAATAAGAAGCAGAGAGTATTATTGATTTCTTTCGTACCAACAGGTATGTGTAATTGAGTTACACTGCAGCTATTAAGTATTGCTACGTACAATACATTACAGGAGACCGAAGGAAATTTACCACCAGATGGAAGATGTTCGGTGAACGGGGCAACTGTGACATCTAAAGGCTTAGCAGTGGTTGGAATAAAACAATAACCTGACACATATTTAGTGAAGATGGATATAACAGACTGCAATCTGTGCACCAAGCACAGTTTTCTAAACAAGTATGTTTTATTGCATTTCGCTGTTACGTAGGATTCCCTCTGCAGCAAAAATTTGAAGCTAATTTCATAAGTAAATGTGACTGTCTTGGAATACTCTTAAATCTGTTTTCAGTAACTTAAGCATTATGAAGTCACTACAAACCTTATTCTAGGATTACCTTGATTAAGGCACAAAACGTTAAAAGCAAATTACTATGAAAGTATGAAACAATTTGCCCTTAATGTTTCAGTCATATCTGTAAAAAATATGACTTAAATCTAGTTTTATTAATAATACATATTTTAATTAAACGTCTAGAGGTGCATCTAGCAGGAAAAATTGAATCTTCACTGGATTTCACATACTTGTATGATTCATGGGCAGTAAATATGCAAAGCTTTATGCCCATAAGGCAATCAAACAGCAAAGCTGATATACATGTTTTTATCTGAAAGAATGAAGTCTAGTAAGGCTTAGAAATAAAAATAATAATGATAATAATAACAACAATAAATGCTAAAAAAATTAATCTATTTTTGTAGACCTAATGCAATTCTAGATACAGCCCTCATTTTTTTGCCGGGTGCATGACATTGAAAACATATTTATTGTTGTTTCCATTAATCTCATGACACAAGGTTGTATGGGTACATATATACACACATAATATCACAGTTTCAGTAATAAAACCATAGGATAAAAATTATCATGCTACAGTAGCATAGCATGAAATGCTTTCATTGCAAACTCTTTGGGGACTGAACAGTTCTGCAATCTGCTGATCTGCTAACAAAGCCTCTCCTCATTTACATCAAGATTGTTTTTAAAGGTCTGACTGCAAGCTTAGTTTGCTTTATCTTTTCTTCAGCTACCACCTCACACTTCATCAAACATTCAGCTTGGTTATGTTTAATGACACCTACGCTGTGCACACCACCAACACCTCTCACCTGGTGGTGTCAAAACACAGAAGCAGACATGAAGTAATTACAATGTACAACGCCTCTCTAAGGCAACTTTATGGTGCCAAATTGCCACCTCTTCTTGACTGGAGCACAGCGACTGCTCGTAACACCCCGCAATAGCACAGTGCAGTAAAAGGGTGTGTGTTAAGGATATTGAACTTTGCTGAAAGTACTAACAGGGTGAAACCGAGTTCAAACCCTTGCTTTTACTTCAAGTTTCAAACACATTTCTGAAGACTTAACTATCATTTTTCATCAGTTTTTCCATCACTGCAGTGATCAAATGTTAATGAATGCCATCTCACAATGTCCTTATATGAAAAAGTCCCCAGTAACGCTTTCATTTCGGAGACAACTGACGAAACAAAAAACTTTATGTTCAAGTGTTTCCTGATTTCAAGGGGCTAATCAGAGATGCACAAGTATTGGATATTCTTTTTTTTTTTTTTTTTGAGGGCTCGGCATTTTGGTGTTGGATAGGCCCAAAGCACAGCTCCTATTCTCATAGAAGTAACTGGAAGTCTCTCCGCTCCAGCCTCTCTGCGACTTGTTGCATAGTGACTCAGATAAGACATCTATGAAGAAAAAAGAAGTTATAACTCCATTTGAAATCTCTTGTTTAGTGACCTCTTAATAAAATTTCGAACATCACAGTGATGGGCAAGATTTTGTTCTTCTGAATGGAGATTCCTCATAGAATTCCTGAGATTTGCCTAGACAAATTCTAGGTTGCTAAAAGTTTTCTTGAGTCCTGCTCTCTGTCTGAAAAACAGTAATAACATAGGGCCTAACTCTGATGTATAGGCACCTATCGGCATTTACACCTGTTGATATTTGCGCTACTGATTTGGACTGCTCTGCTCCAAATACAAAGAGTTTAAGAGGAAATATGAAGACTGTTGCATAAAGAAGGGAGATGACTAAAATAGTTAAGAAGAAATACTGAAGAGAAGGATTCATCTGTCCTGAAAAATTCATGCTTAATTCTAAGGTGAAGAGAGAGATCTATTTCAATTCCTTATTTATTATCCTGAGCTCTCAGTTTGGCAGAGGCACCAAATCAGTCATTTTTGAAAAAAAAAAAAACAAGGGAAAATTATATCTTCCTACGCTGTAGTTCAGGGATAGTCAATTCCATATTTTTCCCCTGATCAGAAGCAGTAATTTTAATCCAAATTCCCTCTCCTCTCGAAGGGAGCACTCTATGCACTGGTATGGCATATTTTCAGATATTTTCTCTCAATTTCACCTCTTCAAATTGTCCTACTTCATATTTTATATATATGTATAATTCACTGGACCAAGGAGTAGATAACAGATGTTGCAGTTGAGTGTTTGAACTGGCAATGAAATTTACAGAAATAAAAACGTGAATCTCCCACGTGAAGGCTGCATTTAAAAGTACTATGTAGAAAATAATGGGTGAACTGGACAATGAGGTAGAGTTGACTACATAAATGTATCTTCAGCCAGCATCCTTGGCACCTTGGGCCTTTTCATCTTCCTTTTACTTTCATGCATGTGTATCTCAGGGCTTGCTCTTCAGGCATAATGAAGCCCTAGAGCCCATGAATCCTATTAAATAAGTTCATCTCCATTTCAAGGAGGAGGAGTTTTGCCTAATTCTGTTTAAGAAACTCTGGCATAACCTATACCATTTTCTTCTTAGTCTGGACCAGTCCAAAGATCTGAGTGATTCCATCCATTAGATCTGAGTCTCTGTTCCCACCTGGGATAAGGCAATGCTGGCTCTCTGCTTAAGCCGAACTCTTCCATGTGTCGTGATGACTTTGAGCTGAATAAAAGGGAAGTTTGACTTTGGGTCTTTCAGCTCGTCTCTTCCAATTCACTGAAAAATTTGCATCTTGTGTCACTAAGGTGCCAGATGCCACATGTCAGCACAGCACAGAAGGTTGAGTCCTGTGGGCACGTTGAGTCTGAAGTGAGCACACCACTCCCAACCTTCAAAGACCTTATGATCCTTCTCCTGCCTTCGTTTCACCACTCAGACTTCAGACGGATTCAGCTGTGGTGAGCTACTCACAATATGTTAAGCAATGTATTAAGTATCAAATATAATAAGTAATTAATCCAACTGTTTTTCAGTTAAATAGCAACAGCTGTAACCACCACATCAAAAACATTGCCTGAAATCTAACAGCTTAACCATAGAGCATGAGCTGCCAGGGCAGTGGAGAGAAGTTTGTGTACTTGCATGAGCATAAACTCAGCTATTTCAGTCTAATTCTACAATTTGACCAATAGACAGCAGCACAGAGCACTTTTACTTACATGATTTCCCAGTCAGTATGGCTTTGGCTCTATTCAGGATATTCTTGACTCTAAGGAGACCAATAAAGCAAACTTAAAGGCTATGACATAACATATTCTTTGGGATGGAAGAAATGTGAACATTCTTGACCTATATTTAGCTGTTTATCAGTTAAAAAAAAAAGGAACACTGCTTTCAGACAGTATTAATTTAGTCACTAATGCCACTAACATGGCATTGTTGTGCATTTATTTACATGAGAAGAAAATGAATGCTTCGTGTCTTCTTGCTTTTAGTGTGATGTTACAACCCATGTGAATGAATCTTGCAACACTAGTATTTTAGTGTATCAAGAATTTTCCTTAAATACATGATTCATTATGGTTGTATATTGGTTTGATTTCCAAGTAGCTCAGTAGTGAGCACTCCAAAGTATGAAGTTCACTGTATTAATATATATCTTTATATATTCAGGGATGTAACAAAATAAACCAATGGGAAGACATAACATTATGAGACAGTACAGACTTCAAAAGATACCAGAAATCATTTATAAATTGAAGTGGTGATAAAAGGACACAGACATCATTATTTTTTAAATTGTTTTGTTATAATGTTGTGTGGAGATAGTAGATAGGGTCTTCCCAGAGGAAGAAGGAAAACTGTTATGAAAATCAAGTTCATGAAGAAAGAGTGGAGGAATTTAAATATGTAGGGTATGGTTTTCAGAAGCAATGAGCTTTGGCTTGAGCTCTCTTTCAAGTGAAGTCATCTGTGAAACTCTTATTGATTTCCACGAGAGCAGAGTCATGCCCCTACTGCATGCTCTCAGCAATTCCACCTGTGAAATCTGAAATACATTTAGGTCTCAATGAGTCACATCCAGTAGATGTGACATGAGTGGAAGATAATGAAACTCTTGGTGATTCTTGGAGACAAGAACCAGAGGAGAACACAGAACTAACATCTGTGATTAAGAAGTGATTCACAACATGTAACACCCCAAAATCTATTGACTCTTGACTGAAATGCTGACGAGGGACACAATGAACATAATCAGTCTTCTCCAATGTCTGCTAGAGATAACCAGACCTTTTCCAGTCAAGCACAGTGGAGGGTAGAAGACAAAGGAGGGACACAAGGTTGTCTGAGTTCCTTGTCTGTATTGCCTTCAAAGAGGTCTGTTGTTCTGCACGGATTGTGGAGTGGAGGAGAGAAGGGGTGGAGGATTAACCATAGGCTACTGTTAGCCTTCAGGAATAACCTTAGGTTTTCCTTCCAAAATTTCAGTTTTGAAGTGAAGTAATATTCATAATTACCAAATCAACACAGGGTACACTTTTCTAGAAGTGTTGTGGGGTTGAGTTTTGTTTTTTTGTTTGTAATGGAGCTGGAAATTATTTCCTTTGCTGATCAAAGAACTGCCAGCAGGAGGATAAGTTGTCAGGAGCATGGACTGTCAGGAGCCTTGAAATATTCCCTGAGTATGCATCTGCTGACAAATAATAGAGGACCGTGAAGTGACCTTGGGCAGTGGGTCTCAGGCCACACCGCTTAACTGTTAACTTGTTCCCTGGCTCTGTGGTCTCCTCCAACTAGCTCTCTCCAAGAGAAAATCTGTAGACAGTCTAGTGGATAGTTGACCTCAGTGAGAGCTCCCAAGAGTCAGTATGTGCCAGGCTTGGCTTCTTTCTCCCCACAGTCTTCCAGCATTACCCCAGCAGACTTTGCAGTCCTACACATCCCGCATGGTGTCACACTCCAGCACAGTCCCAGGACATGTAATTCCACACTCTTTCTGAAACCTTTAAGTGAACAGTCCTTGCCTCCAAAAAAATCCCTACCATCCACAGAAACAAGATATTTATATAAGTGAGGATCCCATGGACAGCACGAAAGTCTGAAGAAGATCTAGCTCCAAACAGTGTGTGGTGTGGATGTTTGGTTTAGCTCCAGAGGCAGCTGTTTTGCAAATCAGACTGTGTAATCTGACCTTTGGGGAAGGGTACAGTAATATAAATCTATGTATGCTGCCTGCTTCACTTTCTGCATAAGCAAAATAACAAAATTGCCTTCATGCATCCATATAGCTTTACTTTTTTCTTCCAACCTCTTTCACAAATATGATGTTAACTCTTCAAGCCAAGCTTTAGATTACCCAGACTGCAATTTATTTTCTATTAATGAGACTCATGCTTTTGTACAGCAACAGCTAGATGAGTTCCAACATGGTGAGTCAATGTATTTATAGACCCACAGCTGTGATTGAGGGCAGAATTGGATGAATTGTACCAAATCCATCCCTGACAGTTATTAGGCCAATTTGCTCTTTAAAATATCAGTGACGAAGACTTCACAAATTCACTGAATGATATATGCCAGTCATCAACTACTCTGGTCCTTCCATACTTTCTAGTGATTTCCTCAGCATTGAAACCAACCAGATGCACAAAGCAATTGTGTGACCTTGAAGGTATCCCTCAAAATCTTACAGCTTTTACAGGACATAGGAGGACAAAAACACTGTGCAATCCACAAAGTAACTGTCAAATGTCTATTTTCAAATACCACCTCAGCTGAGATCTCAGCCATTCACCTTATGGACAAAGGGACTGGCTTTCTCAAGAGTTATTCAAGAGTTTTCTCTGGTGCTTACACAAAGCCAAAGTATTTATTCCCATCATCAATAGAAAGAGGTAGACCACGTCATAGCTGCTCTTCAAAGACGATGATTCAACCCTCTGACAGGAATTCTTTAAGGACATTGGGGTGATTAGAAACTCAGGCACTTCATCTGATTGTCTAAAATTTGGTGTAATGAGTCCTGCACATTATTCACACACTACAGGTATATGTAGCAAGATATACACTTTTGTTCTCTTTGTGCAGGAATTAGCACATCGGAGTCCTGCTGTTGTAAATATGGCAATGCAAGTAAATAATAGACTGAAATAGCAGAGCATGAGGCTTTTATCTTAAAAAAACCCCACAACACATTTGCATGCAGTGTATTTCTCAAATGTGTCATGTGTCTCAAATGTGCCATGTCCTATTGCATCCAGTCACAATAGTAACCTGATGTGATGAAAAGACTCCAAACAGAATGGAGATAAAACTCAATGTTAAGCCAGAGTAACACAATGCAGCAGAAAAAGACAATGCATGAAGAAGGCTCTGTGCCACACTGTTAACTGGTAGAATTCTAGACTAAGAAATCATTTTCAGTCACAAAAGTAAGATACATACTGGGTAAAAATAAGGATTCTGAGTAAAAATAAGGATTTTCCCTAGCACACATGTAAAGCAATGTCTTGAAGCACCTTGGAATTGTGCAAATTGGATTTATATAAAAGTGTCGCATCTTAAAAAATCAGTACTCTTCAAAATAAATTCCATTTTGAAATAGTATGAGGAAACAAGAACATGTATTTAAATTGATGTGCACAAAGACAAGATACTGGAGGTAGGAATAACTATACGTACCGTGAAGGTTCTTCTACTTCCCTGTAGTATAGGACTCATCTCACTATTTAAAATCTATTTATTGATGTCTAAGCCAATCGTATAGGATCCTGTTACAATTTGTGAAGGGAAACGAGCACCTCTGGGGCTGCCCATCTCAGAAACATCAAGTTAGCTCCTGTTAATTTCACCTTACAGATTAGTCCTACACCATTACAACTAAAATATTTATTTTCTAAATTGTTTAGAAGTGGATTCAGATCTGAGTGGACAGTGAAACTCAAAACTGGGATATATGTCCACCACTGCTCCTCATAACACTCTTTTCTCCTTGCAATTTCCTGCAGAAAAGGGAAAGTAGGCAGTCATGTGAACATGGAGAATCATTACTCTTGTTCTAAGAGCCTGGTCTTTAATCAGGTAATAAATAAACAGATGAAATGCCACTTTTAAAACACTCTTCAGACATTGCACTTCCTGTGAAAATATTAGGAAGGTTGTAAAAAAACAACCCCTTTGTCCTTTAGAAATATGTAATGATGTGTGGTTAACAACATTTTCATTTAAAGTGCGTTTGAAGGATTTCATGGTGGTATTTAGCAAAACGCATTTATTAAGAGGTTTAATTGGTTGTGTTACTGGTTTAGGTCTGATCAAGAATGTATTTTTGAACTCCCTGGTCATTCTTACTGACTATCTTGGTTCTAACTGTGGTGTTGCCTCAGGGAACTGCATTCTTTTCAGGTGGAGCTGAACCCCAAGCTGTTTTTCAGGAACCACCTTCAACAGCTGAGATGGGCAACCCTCAGCATGAGAACAGAGCTAGTCCCAAATCACCCTCCACACCAAAACGGGGCAGTGTTGACTTCATTGTCTCTGGTTACTGGCAACAGTTTTCCCTGTGGGTCTGCTCCTATTGTTCCACAGCTCTTCTAATGCAAGCGTAGCCCTAGTGAACTTAAAAAAATAAAGTACTCATCACATGAAATGAAGATGACTGATTTCAAGAGGAATGCACAAGTTTGCAAGTTTTCAGGAGACTTAATCAGTGTTTCTCTACGACAGAAATTAGAACATCACATTGGCTGTTTCTACTGTTTTAACTCTGGATTAAGGAAAATTTTAGCTGGTTTCTTCCATTTGGTTTGGGGATTGGTTGAAATCCCCAAAGAAGGGGACAATCATGTACTCCATCTGCTGGCAAACAGAATTCCTGAACTGCAGACAGATCTAAGTATATGGGATCATCTGAAAGATCACATATACTCTGAACATTTCTGCTCTTTATCGTTCTTCTCGCACCATGAGCAGAGATAGTTACACTGATTCATGGTTGGTGGCACCATGCCACAAACTCATGTCACAAAAATAAAAACGAATCAATAATCCTTCTGTAGGAACTAGAAGAGCACTGCCCACAATCAAATTTACTTCAAGTTTACAGATAGCTTATTAACTACCCAAATCAAGTGCATATTTTAAATAATGCATAGCAATGTGATCAAGATGATAAGGTTGGTGAAATGATGCCATTTGTTTGCTTCATACAAAAATTGGGTTCCATCAACTTAATGCCTTTTTTCCTCCATCTAAATTTAATATGTTTAATTTCAGAGTGAGTTTTGATCAATGTGTCCAAATGACTTTTAAATGCTTAGATAAGGTTTTATCAGTCTTCATTTTTCTCATTGGAGTCTGGGTAATATGTTCAGTCATATATAAAAGCTGTAGCTCATTCCTGGTTTTAAAAGAAAGAAAAAAGAAAAAGAAATGTTCTATTTAAATTATCTGCTCTTTGGAGATTTAAAAAGAGTCCTAAATGTAATACAGCATAAGCATTTTTTCCTTATTTCACTTGTGACTAGTTACTAGATTAATCCTGTTACCCATCAGTGCAGTGTTTTCCACTTTATTATGCATTTTTCTTATTGAATAGTCCTTTGTTTCTCAACAGATAGTTTAGATTTTTAATATTGTTAGTGTTGAAAGATAAACGCTTTGGTACATATTGGAGAGTAATAAATTGTGTTGAACATTGATAAACTAACGCAATTACTAGCAAGGTCACAGAGTCAGCTAATTTAGAAATATCAGTACTCGGATTTTGAGTTGTCCCCTGGAGAACTGCAGCCACTTTATTAAAGCAGGAGGGTGAGGAGAAAATGGTACATTAGGATTGATCTTTTGATCTAATTGTGGACCTCTGCCATTCCTTGTTTGACCAAAAGTGCTTAGCAAGCAAGAGGAAACACAGTTCAACTAATTGAGGAACATCCCTTAAAAGCCAAAGGGATTGTGGGAAAAAGAAACAAATTGCAATTTGTACAGTTTTATGGTGTTAGTTATCAATGAAAAGGTGTAAATACTGTACAATTAATCTTTACTTTTCACGTGGGAATTTCTGAGGCTTGCAGACGTACCGCAATCTTACTTCCAATATGTTCAAGCAACTAAATTTCGTATACTGCTGAAGCCCCAATTAAGCAATATTAAAAATGAGTCATATTTTCTATGTTGCAACTGATTTTTAAAGAATTAATGTAAAACCCCCGCAACAGCACTGTCACTAGACAAAAACCTGTACTCTTGGACAACATGATATCAGAAATACCATGGTATGCTCCTGCTACACAAGCAAAAGAAAAAAGTCCTTCTGCTACAGAGCTAAATTAAGGCCCAGAACCAAACTTAAATGCATTTTCTTCAATGAAAGATGCTTTCATTTACCTTTTTTGATCTATCTGGTGTGTATCTGTTTCTTATACCATACTGGAATCCTTAGAATGATACAACTTTAAAAGGTTTGTATTAATTAGTGGACTGGCATGCCAGAACTAAGGGTAATGATTACGAGACATGTACCACTATCTCTACAGAACAGTTTTAATTTGATTCTAGCCAGTAACAACTGGGAATCATTGCCTTCTGAAAGGCAATTGGCTGCCTAACTCAAATGAACAAATTATTTATTAAATGACACATGGTAACTCCACCAGAATAGTAGTATCATCATACATAGTGGATGATCATCATATTAGTTGGAAGTGTTTTGCTGGCATTACCTCTCTCTCCCTCCACCTCCCTTCTTCCTTCCCTCTCTCTGTCTCTCCCTCTCTCCTTCCCTCTTGCTAAGTTGTTTTCTTTCAGCATAAACAATTGCAGGAACAAAGCACTCATATCGGTGCTAAAAACTGTAGGATGGAAAGGTTTCAATCGTATTTCAGTTCAAAGATTTTGGGCTTTATATCTTTTTCCTGTTGACATTATTTCATGACGGTCAGAGACATTGGGACCCAGCAGCAGATCCTGGCACTTACAGTTAGACACATGTAGGTGTCTACAAGGTATGTATTCAATGAAATTTGGGTATCTAAGCTCTTGTTATGATCAGCTGGGATCAAGCCACAATCAGAGGAGTCTGGAAAGCTAACTGTATGTAGAAACTGAATATTGACTGTACTGACTAGTCCATTGCCCATATGCAGACACTTCATACAGTCTGAAAGTATCTAATGCCATGCCAGCATGTAGCGACACATAACTTAGCCCACTTCTCAGCCATATAGTGTATGCCTCTGCAGTCTGCAGATTCAATTCTCCTGTCTGTTTTGGAATGAAGCAGAGTAACCACTGACTCAGTATTTCTGATATGTTGTGAAAAGATTTAAAGATATTCCAATAGAAAAAGAAAAATATATATGTTAAACTCCAAGTAGAAACTGAGGATTCTGGTATTCCCTAAGTACCGAAATCACTTTGGGCTTGTTAGGCTTTGTTCTCTGTGTGATTCTGATATGCAATGAAAGCAGATTTAAAAGTTTAAATTTCCTTAGGATTTTTTTTTTAAACTTCTGTAACCAGCCACTGGCTTCAATAGAGAGGTGATGGCCAGTCATCCTTTCTGATCAGTGTTCGACACGATATTGCTTCAGGATCTTTACTGGGGTCTTGTCCCTTTACTGGGGACTTTAGTTTTAGAGCTGTCAGTTTTTCAGCTTTAAAAAACATAACCCTCAGTTTAAAACATTCCTATTTAGAAAGTAGGGTTTTGCATTACAGATGTTAAGAAAATCTCTATGACTCTGGTGTTCGTATGACCCTCTCACAGACAGTTTCTCTTACTGCCACAGGCTTGTGCAGAGGTGTGAGCCACTAGGGCTTAATATGCATTCACAAAGAAACACATCTCCTTTCAGCTCCCACGAGAAATACTTTTGGCCTTATGAAATCTACAGAAAATTCCCAATTTACATTTGTTAATTAGAAAGCTTTATTCTAAATAGACTAATTAATTACAACCACATTTACATTTTAAATTTAAGTGATTATTTTAGAAGATTTTGTAGACTTCTAATTACAAGTGTTGTTGTTCTCATTAGGATTTCAAGTGCTGTCCCAAATGAAAATGGCAATTGATCTACTAAACCCCACAGAGTCATCCAGTTTAACTAGGTCTGTGTACTGCTTAACGTACACAGGCAGACACCGCCGTGTGACCCAGTGAGTGCCAGCACGAAATAACTGTGGAAGAATATCTCTTCCTAACAGACTCCAAAAAGATCACCCAAGTTCCTGCCAAAGTGGAGTAGAGGTTACCCAGAAGGAAAAAGCAGAACTTGCTTGTCTCGCTGCTCAGCTTGATTGGTAGTAAAGAGATCACAGCAAAAAAAAAAGGACTTTTGGTTGAAGAGCAGCCATATGAAAACTATATCAGGCTATTCAGGGGCTTCTATAGAAGTTCTGACTTATGTAAGCAAGCTGCCGACAGTAGCACAGTAAGCAGTGATAGTTCTTACATAAAAAATGGTCACAAAATATGGAAAAAAATATACAGTATCATTAAAGTTCATTGGAAATCTTTTGGCCTCATATTACGCCTTAGGTGCTTATTCCTGAAACAGAATTCAGTTGGTGTAAATATAAATAATGGTAGTAATAATAGTAATAGTAACAGTAACAACAACAATAATAGTAATAGTGCACTGGGACTTAAAAATCAGTTATTTTTATCATCTAAAGAACCTGTTAGCTATATACTGGTAGAGGAATTTAAAAATATCATTCACATCCCTTTAAAGCTATAGGATTAAATATCCATTAATTTTTTCAGAAAATGGATGTTCTTACCTTGTTTTCCAATAGTTTGACTAGGGTATCTAAAAGAGTAAGAATGAACCTGCCAGCCTAATTCTTGGGATGCCTGCCCAAAAGATTGGGTGCCTCAGCTCCTCCCTGGCGAATGAGACAACTGTGTCTGTAGGAGAGACTCTGATCGCCCCCATCACAGTATTTTGCAACTTGGTTACTGAGGCCAGGTCACCAAGAACTCGGGAACCTCATCTCATACTGGCAGTACTGTTTCTGTCCAAGAATAAGTTGAGAGTAAAGATCTTCCTTAAAATTACCCAATCCCTTTATTTAGTAATGCGTGAACTATTTCAGTTTGAGGAAAACTACTGCAGCAAAGAGGTTCCTCTGGACAAGAAAAATGGACTACATATAAATTTAATACAATACAGACCCAAAATAACATTTCAAACTCTTCATTTTTTCTGTCAAACCCAAGAAGTAAAGTTTCATACAGCTCTAACAGCATTGCAGCTGCTCTAGATGCCATGCTTTCCTGCAGCTTTTTGCCTGCTGCTGTGCCTTTGAACACTTCGACTCATAACAAGGAAGATTCATTCACAAAATAAAGCTGAAAATGCAGAAATGTCTTACTTCCCTTGGGGCAGAGAGAAGAGATACAGGACAGAAGAAGCGATTTGACCCCAGAGTCAAGGACATGGGAATGAATAGTCCTCTCTTTCCTAAACCTTCAGTGTGGGTCTGCCTGCAACTGAAGCATATCTTCACGGTGGAATTAACTCCAGCACTACCTTTGTCTTGGTGCCTATTTCACACTTAATCTGTGCAGATCGGCTATCAACTAACATTTCAGCTGTTCTCCCATGATCCTGGCTGACTCAGGTGGCGTTTGTAATGCAGCTATAGCCAGGGGATCTCCTCTTTGAATTCAGACTTGTGAGGGAGCTGATCTCACAGCCCAGAATAACTCCTCTTGTCCCACGCTGGTTGGAGCTTTGTACGTAACATTGCATTAGGAATGAATCCTTACTTTTCTCATTTTAAGAATGTATAAAATACTCATGAGAAGTGATTAGGAATCTAAAAATAACAGTCTGATATTTCAAGTGGTCAAGATAGGCACCTAGACTACCAGGTATGACACAGGACCTAAAAGACTAGTATGTGGAGGCCAATAAAGATACCCTGTGCACATAGTATGCCATTGAACACTTACATTTGGGCAACTATATCCCATTCCAGGAGTCATAAATCCCTGTCATGACCAGGACTTAATTTGCATTTGACATAAACACATTCTCTGAATGTGTTGTAACCAAAGATTCTAAGCACTGCCCCAAAGAATAAATCATAGTATTATTATTAACAACACTGGCCAAAGATATAGAGTGGAAGTGCTTATAACCTCAAACCCCATCAGTATTCAGATCCAGAAAAATATTAGGGAGAAAGAGGAAAAAAAAAACAAACCCCAAACCAAACCATTAAGCCAGTCCTTCAAAAGATTCATTTGTAACAAAAAACTAATTACCAGCATTCATGCTAGGTATTTTATCTTCATCCTGCGTTTTATTCACTGCCTAATGAAGTTTGTTTTCTGTTTTATTTCATCAGGCAAATGATGAGGTACAGCAAATGACACCAGCAAATTCCAAAATAATCCCTTCAAGTTATCCAAGGAGACAGAATCCATTCTGCATGATCAGAAAGTATAAAGTGATAATAAGAGCGGGTTTGATGGAGATTATGTCTCACAGCTCTTTAGGTCACATAATAATGTGCTATGTCATTAAGCTCTGGTATCACTTTCCTGACTACTGTAATTGATGGTTCATGATATGGATATACTATAAAGCAAGTAGTATGTTTTGAAATCCCCATCTATAATATTGAGATGTGTTTTCTGTAAGCTCTGCATTTCTCTTTGCTCTTCCTTAGGCTATTTCTTTGCCTTTCTGAGTCATGAATAATAAACACAAGCACCTTTATTTGACAGTTGAAAGTAATCTAGCAAATTACACACATATGCATGCATATACATCAACACGTACATATGTAATAGTATGCGCACATATGGTATAGTATTTGATATAGTTGTATACATGTACACGCACAATATCATATACAAACATTCAAAGACAGCAAGAGAGTGAAGCCAGGTGAGGAGGATTGTTTAAATGATTTTGGAAATATTGACTACTGTGCTGATAGGCTTTGCCAGTACAGCTAAATAAAAGAGGGTCCAGGAATAGAGGGACAAGGACACTCTTCTCTAGCTGCCCTCACCGTTTGATTGCCACCTGCTTCCCAGATCTGTTTTCAACTACTCGAACTACTTCTCTTCCAACCACTATTTGGGGAATAGTTTACTATAGAAATCAACCTCAAAGGGCAACTTGGACAAGGTTGGGTCTGTTTAATTCCCTTTATCTTCCTACCACAGTATCTCAGCAGGCTTTGCACTTTCAGACACCCCTGTGTATCCCACTTACCCTCGGTTTCGTGCTCCTTACTTTCCTTTTGCTTGTAGGCTGCAACACAGCCTTCACAGTAACTCTCCTGCTCTGTACTGAAAATAAATCAATATATAAACAAAAATTCTTGTTTATGTCCCAAGGGGCATCGTGTGGAGCCAAAGGAAAACACAGGGCTGTCCAACGCAGACATGGCCAGTCTGCTCTGGAGGGTGCTATCTCTGAGCAGTGGAAGTAACATCCAGCTCTGACATCTAGCTCTCAGCAGTGTGAGTGATACCGCTTGGCTCCTGTGTATATTTGTGTTTATGTACGTTATGTATGATTTATCCTAGTAAGTGTTTCCAGCTGTATTTATAAACCAGTTATTAGACATTTAAAAGTAATAATCCAACTTTTAAAACTATTCACTTTAATAATTAGGGTGAACATAGGAGGCTACAGCAATTGCACAGAACTGGTGCACTTCAAAGAGGAGAAATTGTAAGTGACAGTAACCCTTTATCAATTCATTCCAAGTCAGTTAATTAAACCTGGAATTATTTAAATAAGGTGACAGTCAAAGGAAAAGGTCAATGTTCCCAAAGTTTCAATAGGTCTTCTTCATCTCTGGAGTTTAATTAACTCACTTTGAACAGAATGGTGAAAAGTATGCTAAAACTCATAATTCCTTCCCTGTTTTTTACATGCAAAATGTCTATTCTCCTTAGGCCTGCACAGTGGTTTTTCAAACCACTAGCAAGTGAAGGAAATTATTTCCACCCTCACTAAACCCACAGACTTATACATCTGGAATCCAAATCAGTTGAAATGGTGCCTCACCAGTCCATGGTTAACACATACCACTGCTGCAGGGTCCTCTCAGCAGTGGATATTCCAGTCTTTAGGTCAGGAAAACATCCGCACAGCGTTTTAGTCAAGAACTAGGGCTAAATGGGCTGGTGGCCTCTCCACTGACCTGCTCTCAGTCTGACATTTTGAGGTCATGAAGACCCATCTTCATTGAAAACAGCTGCTAGAGACAGATTCATGTCTCTGATCACTTCCCTCTCTCTCTATTTGCCCATAACTTTTGTCATGTATACACATCCTAATGCAAATGCTCGTCAATGCGCCGGCTCCTTCATGGTAACTTCCTGTGTTTGTACCTTTACTCAACAGTAAGCTTAGCTCAGTGAGCTAAAGGTATAGCACTTCACCACTTTTTTTATAAAAGTCAAAAGAATGTACCTAACCCACGTACCACGGAAAAGCAGAAGTGTTATAATCACTTTTACTAACACTGTGATAATTTGCTTTTGTACTCATACTCTCAATATTATAGAATCACAGAATGGTAGGGGTTGGAAGGGACCTCTAGAGATCATCTAGTCCAACCCCCCTGCTAAAGCAGGTTAGCCTAGAGCAGGTTGCACAGGAATATCTCCAGGTGTGTTTTGAATATCTCCGGAGAAGGAGACTCCACAGCCTCTCTGGGCAGCCTGTGCCAGTGCTCTGTCACCCTCACAGTAAAGAAGTTCTTCTTCATGTTCAGGTGAAACTGCCTGTGTTCCAGTTTGTGCTCGTTGCCCCTTGTCCTGTCGCTGGGCACCACTGAAAAGAGTCGGGCCCCATCCTCTCGACACCTGCCCTTTAGATATTGATAAGCATTGATGAGATCCCCTCTCAGTCTTCTTTTCTCCAGGCTGAACAGACCCAGGTCTCTCAGCCTTTCTTCATAGAGAGATGCTCCAGACCCCTCATCATCTTTGTTACTCTCCGCTGGAATCTCTCCAGCAGTTCCTTGTCTCTCTTGAACTGGGGAGCCCAGAACTGGACACAGCATTCCATATGTGGCCTCACCAGGGCAGAGGAGAGGGGCAGGATCACCTCCCTCGACCTGCTGGCCACACTCTTCTTAATGCACCCTAGGATGCCATTGGCCTTCCTGGACACAAGGGCACAGTGCTGGCTCATGGTGAGCCTGTTGTCCACCAGCACTCTCGGGTACTTCTCAGCAGAGCTGCTCTCCAGTTGGTCAACCCCCAGCCTGTACTAGTACATGGGGTTGCTCCTCCCCAGGTGCAGGACCCTACACTTGCCTTTATTGAACTTCATCAGGTTCCTCTCTGCCCATGTCACCAGCCTGTCCAGGTCACACTGAATAGCAGCACAGCCTTCTGGTGTATCAGCCGTTCCTCCCAGCCTTGTATCATCTTGCTGAGGGTACACTCTGTGCCTTCAATTGTATTGCTGTTTTTTCTGAGGAAGATCTGTTGGTCTAGAGAAACAGGAATTAGAGAGCTCGGGTAAGACACCAAGGCTATGCAGGAGAACATGATGAGAAAACAGTGTTCGAGGCACCATATTTCTTATTATTGCTCTGATTTTCAGAGAATAAGGAATTTTGTGCCAACAAAATGTTTGTCCTAATTTGCAGACCATGGACAATTAATAGAAACAGATCATTAGCATTTAATATAAACTTGAAAGGAGTTGCAAAATATTTTGGCAAAAACCTATCAGAGACCTCATACCACTGTCTTTTTAAATTATTCTGTTGTGATATGTAATGCAAAATTGTACAAACATGTTGTCTCACAGAATGTTTGTATGATTTTCTTAACTGAAAAGCAAATGTAAAGCTTGGGTCATATTTAATGATATGCGTGCAGCTTTCCATAAGATCGCTGTTCCTGTTGCACCCTGGAATCCAACAGTATAATGAGAAGTAACTATCAAATGGAGCACTCTATCTTTCATTTTAAGGAAAAATATGTTCTTTCTTGAGAAAATTTTTTTACAATGAAAGCTGATTTTGCTTTATAAAGAGTTTACTTGGTTAAAAAGTCTTCTGAGACCTTTCATCTCTTACAGCTGGTAATTTATACCTTATTTTTTCCTTTGAATTTTTATGGTTTTCCTTTCCTTTCTCTTTAAAAAATGTTCTTAATCCTTTATTACTCTTTTAACTAACCCAGGAACAGAGCCTTTGTGTCCAGACAACTTGGTATTTCTTTGTGCTTCTTGCCTCTTTATTTCACAGCAATTTGTGCACGGTTTCTTTCGTTACCCAGACTTTATTCTTTGCTTCAGTTTACAATAAAAATTGCAGCTGCAGTTTCCTTGAGCCTCTCAGAAAAATGAAGCCATATCTATGAAGCTATGAAGCACTATCTGTCAGAGAGGCATTTAAGTGAACGAATAGAGGGTAAAAATTAGCTGGTGAAAAGAAATCACTTTTGATTTCTGAAAACGAAGAAGAAACAACTCAGTTGTTTATTCATTGCCATTTATAATTTTGTGAGCCTTACAACACTTTGCCATGACCTGAGGCAAGCAAAACAAGTTGGCTGATTCTTTTCCATCATGGACTTAGAACAACAAAAAATGTTTATGATTTCTAGCAACAGTGTTAAAATACATCAGTGTCTCTATGCGTTCAGTGTTATCACAAATATAATTTGAAAAATCAAATTGCTTTCAGAGGATGTATGAAGACAACCACCTTCTCAGATTATTATCTCTTGCCATTTCTTATCTAGAACATTCCAAAAACTTCAGTAACTACTAAACACTTGATCTATAATTATGAGCAGAGTGATCTTCTGGACACACACTGGTAAGACACAGTATGTTATCGTGATGATAAGCCCAGTGCAAATGATGATGAAAACCATGCACGGTTGTAAGACTCAAAAGCACCTAATACACTTTCAACTTATATGGGATTCAGGAAGCATTCAAGTTTCCTACACTATACAGGATCGGCAGGTGAAACAAAACATTAGAAGCACAGCTCTACAAACTGTATTCACCAGAGAAATCTTAATCATCATTAATTTCTATACAGAGAATATAAGGTCATGCTCTAATGTGTCATGTTGTAACATCAGATCCTCTTCAGTCAAATGTAAAGTACAGACACCAAAACACCAAAGGGGGTGAGGTACAGAGACGTCCTTTATACACTGACCATGCGTGCCCACAGAAAACACACAGCCCAGTGAAGAGCTCTGAGCAAACAGATTTTATCTTATCTGGTACCTTTATTTCAGCTGTTGAGTGCTAATTCAACTGTTTCCAACAGCTCAAAAGCTGTTTCATAGGACAACTGTAAACTTTATTCTTTGTTCCATTTCTTAAAAAACAGAGCCCATGACTTCACATTGATCTAGATATGCTGCAGGAATAAAGTTAACAACCATGGCTTTACCCATTTCTCTGCTCATAAGGGTGCTGAGAGCCCAGATGTGCGTTACATAGCCTTGGTTAAGGCATTTAATAACGTGGATAAGAGATGAATTAGGGAACACATCTGAGGTCTGGTCCAAGATCAAAATATAAATTCTTGACCTTGCGGTGCGCTACCCCCAAAAACAACTTTCTGCTGTATTTTCTAGCAATTGAAGATTGCACTGAGAAAATACAGATGTGAGAAAACACAACATGGGAGTAAAGTTGCATTTACTGGATACTAGATAACTCCATTCAAACCCAAAAGCCTCAGAAAACAAACCAGAAATTCTCCTACTAGGTTTTGTATGAGCTGGCATGTCCTTGCCTTACTGTGTATTTTATCTCATAGGAGACAAATGTTCAGATCTGAGCTGAAACAAAAAGGCTAGCTAGAGCTGAGCTCTGAGTCACTTTAATGTCCGTTATTCTAGTTTAATACTCTTGTATTTGCAAGTAATAGAAAAACAAATTGCAACCATAATCCATGTGCAATCATTTGATAATTTCCTTCGTGTTACTCCTCTTTCCACCATTTGCTGGAGAGAGATTCAAAATTACTAAAGCAGAATCAATTGTTATANCACTTTAATGTCTGTTATTCTAGTTTAATACTCTTGTATTTGCAAGTAATAGAAAAACAAATTGCAACCATAATCCATGTGCAATCATTTGATAATTTCCTTCGTGTTACTCCTCTTTCCACCATTTGCTGGAGAGAGATTCAAAATTACTAAAGCAGAATCAATTGTTATAAGAAACAAATGCTAGGTCTAGATTAGGGAATAATTTCTGCAAATCATTTATTACACTGAAAATGCAAGGTCTACCATTTCATAAAGGTTAAAAGGTAAACAGATTAAACGTTCAAATTATATTACATTTGTTGTATTTTTTCATTTCTATAAAATTAATGCTAAACTAGATCCTCTCGAGACTCTCGCAAGAGTCGTCTCTGAGTACTTCTGCTGAAATCAATCTAAAAATATTTAGCATTGTGTAAATCCTCTAATAGAAGCATGCATCTTTGTTAGATCTTGCCAATATTAAAGAGATTTACAAAAATCCAGTGTGTTTGGTATAGTAAGTTCCTCCCACATATTATGATCATTATTAAATTATTTGCAGATCAGAAAATTAATCTATCCAGTAAGAAAGTGAGATAGTTTATTACAAAGTTCTGTGATTGCATCTGGATTTTTATGGATACATTAAAAAGTATCACTGTCTAGAAGGATGGGCATTCGTTTGTGTGTGTATTTATATTTATATGTATATAAATATATTTAAAAACTAAAACTAAAGTGCTTCCTTCCCCTTAGAAAAAGCTCTCTTTTTAGATATTTCAGAAATGGTTGCTTTAACACATTTCCAATGCATTTTCATTAATATTTTATTCCACCATCTTACGAACCCACTTCAAGTCACAAACAATAACAAGCACAGTTAGACTGCCTACAAATGTAGCCTCTTTTCAGTGACTTCCAAATACGTGGGGATTTAGTTCAATAAGGCGGTGCACCTGAATGACAAAAGAACTCAAGTGAACCAAACTGAAAAGCACAACAGCTGTAGGCTTCTGAGCAGACAAAGTGCCTATGTATTCTGGCATTGGGGGCTGTACTCTAGCTAGACCAAAACCAACACTTTGCATTCAACTTTTCTTTCACAAAAGTAGGACGCTGAACTTTTCTCGATTGCATATTTTATTTGAGGTTTAAGGAGGATTAGTTCTAACTGCCCTGACCGTCTATCTGACTCATTTTTACTCCTTACTCTTTTATAGTGCATGCATCTTTTCATCTCTTACCAGCGCTACTGCCCAGCTAATTTGGGCTAGTTACAATTCTTAATCAGGAATGTCTAGTACCTTTGGCTTCTAACAGAATATCCTATCATTTTTCAAAAAGATAATTAATACTACTACATACTAGAGTTTGGCCCATGAATTGGTAAAAAGAGCATCAAATATGCTGATTTGCAGTGAAAGAAAATCTATAGGGTTTTTTTCAGAGAAGTGGTCTTTTCATTTTAGTCTATAGTTTTAATCATAGTTTTGGGTATTTAACAGATCTAAGCCGCAAAAAAGGAACTTGACAACATGATAAAGCCTGTGAAATTACTTTCCACTCATTCTTGCTATTTGTTGTGTTATGTAATATCACAGTAAATAACAAAATAATATAGGAAGTAACAGTGAGAAAAGTGAAATCCCAAAGGATAAGTCAGTTCAGAGTAGAGACATAGTCCACTCCCCCATTGACAATCTCTTTATTCCCTTTGCAAATATAGCTATTACTTAGACTCTTAAGTCTTTACATCACTATTGAGACATTCCACTTGCATGCTCACAGCCGTCAATGGTTTCTAGCCAAAACAGATAAAGAACTAAACTGACAGGGCAACCAATGTTGTGGTATTAAAGGTTTATTGTTAAGAGTAATTTTAGTTTTATGTAGTTCGTTGTGTGGACTTTTGGAACACTTCCACTAACATTTTGCTTTTATGTATGAAAATACATAATTTTGTTGTGACAAATATTTTTCCCAAGCATTTAGAAATTCTCCACTCGATCATTTCTCAATCCATTTGCACCCAAATCACCGTTTTCAATTGAAATATGGCTCTTTCCAGCTATATACATTAATAAAACCATAACCGTGTTAAACAGATTAAAATCAATTGTCCATTTTAAAAATTCATTGTACATTAATTTGCATTAGCAACCTAACTGCAGAAATAAAAATGCATCTCTGCACCTTGTAGCTTATAGGAAAGGTGGGAAGTAACTTTCATTGCTTTACTCCACCATGCTTGCCTTGGTTCCTGTTTAGAACTGCATAGTAAAAAAAAATGTCATAGATGGATGTTGTTGTTATTTGCTATAACTTAAAGCACTTTTCCAGGACGACTGGAGCTTTTGAGTTCTACAACCATTATACCTGCAATGGCGTAGAGACCTGAGGAAAGGAAAGGTTTGTAGGAAGGATGTAACTGCAGCCTGTGGAAAGCCTAAGCTGGAGCAGAGGAAAAGCGTTGGAGTGAAGGACTGGCAGTGAGAAGCTGCTACGCAGTTACCACAACCCCCATGCGCCCCCAGAACACTGTGCCACGCAGGGAGGTGGGTAGAGGCATTGGAAGTGAACAAGTGAGGTTGATCCTGGGAAAAGGAGGATGAAAGGTATTGTTTTAATACTTGTCTCTTTTGTTTCCCACTACTCAAACAAGTTATTTTTCAATAACTTAAGTTCATTATCACCAAGTTAATTCTGTTTTGCCCACAACAGTAATGGGGAAGCAATCTCCCACTCTTAACTTGACCCATGGGCTTTCTCATCCTGTTTTCTCACCCATCCCACAGAGGAGGCAAAGTGAGTGAGCAGCTGGGTAGGAGTTTGTCTGTTATCCAAGGTTAAACCACCACAAACATCTCTGAAAGAAAAGGCAGGTGGTTTCTGTAGAGGACAGGGGATAATAATAAGGAACAAAAATCGCCATCGCCTTTGCTCCCAGGTGGTATTTAAGACTGAAGTTTATTTCAGACCTGATGGAGGCCTTCCATGATGAACAGCTTGTAGTTTTTCCCTGCTATTGCTGACAAAATAGCAGCATCTGAGTTATTTTGACAATACCTCAGTTTTCCCTTTTCCGATCATCTCCCACAGCATAAACAAATTCAAAGGCAAAGTGTATTTCAAAGTGTATGTGTATATATCTGTATATATAATGTGTATCAAGGTATATATACAAGTGTGTATATATATATGCATATACAGAGACCCCAACAGGTTTTTTTTTCTTTCTTTTGCAATGTTAAAATTTAAGTTTACACAGATAGCCAGGATTCCTTGGGCATCAGTATGTCTCAAGACACTCTGTGTAGAACAGGGTTCAGAACAGCAGGATTCATGCTCACTGGCATGTCAAGGGCAGTCAATTAGAAACACCAGAGAAAAATAATATGTTTCAAAATCTGGGTATGTAATACCTGTGTCAGAGATTCAGCTAGTTTTTTGTGGTTGTGAAACTGAGCTCCAGACCCTGAAATTACATCCTCCACTTTGACAGCCAGATAGTCCTTTCTTTTAACAGCCCAAAGTTTAAGCAGTCACTCAGAATGGGATGACTGAAGTCCTTCTACTTCTGAGGTCTTTAGTCCCATAAGTAGCCTCAACTTCCAGAAATATGCCCTAGTCACAAGCCTAGAGGGGAGGAGGAGAGGGGGTAAAGCAGAGCTGCTGTTCAGGAATATATTAGTCATGGACCCAAAATGAAGCGAGCAAGAAGTTTTGATGCAATATTTTTTAATTAAGGCATCAATTGTTTGAGAATCTGTGTAGAAGAGCGAACCTAAAAGAGGTTGAACACACTTCATTTGTAAGAAATAGGGAAACATCAATGTTTTTTTCTGCCGTACACCATAACAATTTGAAATGTGGACATCCATAAAATTAAAAGACCATCAAAGTGTCTACTATTATTTTCTTTCTGGTTTAGGCCAGTTCCAAGGCACTCTGCATGAGTCACTTGAGCTTTCAAGATATTCTTCTCCTGACATTGGAGAGCAAGAACGATCATTCTTCTTCCTATCGAAATACAGCTTGCACTACTGAAGTAGAAGATGATCAGGCAAAGTGGGACTAAACAGCTGTAGACTAATCCCCAAACTGAGAAATTAATTAAATAGAGTATCTGCCAATTTCTCCGAGAGTCACTTACTTCTCTCTAATTAAAGGTTTAGCTAACGCAGCCCAGAATTAAGTAATAAATATGGGAAAGGTAGATATGAGGTATACCAGTTCATGGCCAAGGTAATTATCTTTTGCTTTCCACATCCAAGCATATGCAGCCTGGAAGAGTCTGGGGTCCTCACTTGAACCCAACAGTTTCCAATAGGGGTAGAAACAGCACTCTATAGCCTAGAACAAGGAAAAAGGAAACTCAATCAGTGTGTTTCTGCATTTCAAAGTTAGGACACGTTTATTTCTTGATTTATGAAAGACGAGACAAGACAATGTGAGACACTTTGGGAGGGGAGCTAATCAGGAATACTTTTGCAGACTGTAGGACTCAATAAAAAACAGCTAGTTTATGAATAGAAAATATTTTTGAAGGTAGGAGGGATTTGCATTCATGCTGACAGCTTCTGTATCAAGTTTAGCCCAGTGGGAATTGAAACCGCTGAGATATTAAACCTTGAAAAGAGGGATTTATAATGGAAAGGCTGACAGAACTTTAATTATAGCCAGTAGCACTTTAAGCATACTTAAATGTACTATGTTTTTATAAGGACATTATAAAAACCAAAGGGATAGAGGTCACAGATTAGACTGTGCTGGAGTAACCACTGGAACATCTAAGCCTTTAGGCCACTTTTTGGTTCATGTTGGCTGACTGAGAGATAAAAAGTCAAGTACCTGAAAATCTAGGGAATATTAGACAACAAGATCTCATGTTTTTAAAATTATTTCACTAACAATATTCACATATATTTTTTTCCTTGGGAATGTATAATTGGTAGCCTTTTGCCTTATACAAACACATGAAAAAAGCAAAATAAGGATAAAGAAACCTTTCCTTATTCAGATAGTTTCATGTCCAACCCACCTAGTACATAATAACACTAGCAGGATTATACAATGTCACTAAGAATCTGCTATGCTGTACACTTGTGATTTGTTCATTTTCACAGCTCACATATTTTTAGTCTCTCAGTGTATAGTATTGTTAAATACTATACTATATTATTATTAACAACTAATCTGCATACAAACATCTGATTTTTAAAACAAGAATTTAACACTAGAGAAAACAGCGAGATTGACATCCCTGGTAAATGAACTTGCTTGTTTGTGTTACAGAGCAGCACTGTGGCAAACGTCTCAATCAGTGAGTTTAGGACACAAGATCTAAAATCAGAAGCCAGCAAATTTTTCTGCTGAAGAGGTCACAGTGGCCAGAAAGATCTCATTAGAAAGGATTAATTTCTAATCCCAAATGGACATGATCACCTTGTAGTCACGAAGGAATCGAAGGATTATAAAAATTAGTTTGGATGAATCAGTATACGTCAACAAATCCAAGTTCCTCAAGTAACAACCAGCAAGGAGTCTTATAAATAACACATTTATATTATATATTGCATTACAAAGGTTAAAATAATGTAATACAAGTAATGTGTTGTTGATAGGTTCAGCTGTTCCACTTTAGCAAAGAATACCAGAGGACAGCTGTCTGTGCTCGTGCAGCCTTTAAGCAACTAGTTTAAGGGAGGCCACTGTGAAATAGAAGAATACGTTCAGGCTTCACTCTGGGGTCTCTGAAGTGCAATGGTTAAAAACCCGTTATCAACAGTACCAAGATTTAGCATGCCTATCTCAAGGCAATATGTCTCCCCACGACATACAGGTCAGCTCTTTCAGAGGCCCGGCTTCTATTCCCAGCCAGGACCAAGCCAACAGTGAGTGGCTTCCCAGCTACCTCATTTGTAAAAGAAACGGGAGACTGCTGACTGGTCCATAGAGAAGCTGTGCAGCTGACTTAGAAAAGTAGTGTAGTTAACAAAAAAATAGCGCAGTTAACAAAAGTATTTAGTGAAAGAGAAGGTGTTCAGGTTGTTTGGTACTCTAATCTCCAGTTACAAATACCTTCAATAAATCAAAAGGTATATTAGAGACAAGGAAAATATTATCCATTTTTCATAGTACCTATTATGTCTCTTTCTTGGCGCACTTCACAGATAAAGCTAACAGGAAAACACAGGCTGCATTTTTTCAAGTATTTCTAGAATTAATTGCTTAAGAAATTTATACAAAATGAAAACTAGATCCATTCACATTTGTGGAAAGCACATGAGACAAAGTGTCCTCCGTAATCCAAAGGCCTTACGTTAAGATAGGCTAAATCACCATGTATGTCCCTGCTTTGACAAATGCAGATTAAAGATCTCCTATGATCTATATGAACAATTTACCACTGTTCCAAATAGTGATTGATAGCTAATAGTGAGTTACAGCTAATATCACTAATATTAGCTAGCCTGCAAGTACTTAGCTATCTTACAGTCTCAATCTCCATCTTGGCTACTTTCCAGCCAAAGCGCTGTCAGAACCACTGTTCCTAAAAATAGTTTTGATTTCAGCAAAAATGTACTTTCACATCAAAATCAGTACTTATAAATAAAAAATATTCTGTGCTAAGCAGTTTTAATGTCTCAGCTTCAAAAGGCAGGAATGTTAATCGAAAAGACCAAGGCACACACCATTCGAGTTTGTACTTAGATTGTGTGTACTACTGTTTCCAACTATTTAGAGATACCGAAGAGAGAGCATAAAAAGCATAGAAATGGAGTCAGGAGACAAGGGATCTAATCAACGATGCATCGAGGACCAATTCTTCTTTCTTTATTCATTTGTTTATCCATTATTATTATCTTGGGATGGTTAAAAGACACTCATTTATCAACTCTCCGTATTGTCAGTCAAATCTGAGGTCTTCGCAGTTTGTTCGCCGTTAGAAGCATGGGGAATAGAAAGCGGATTTTCTTTGCTTTTGACTGCAGTAACATTTCCAGTACCATCTAAACTCTCTCTTTCTCTGAACGTTGTGAGTCAGGCTGACTCACACTCCTGCTGTCTCTAGACCATACCATGAAAATGCATGCATAGATTTACTGCATTTTCGCAAAAGGTGTGAGATGAAAAGTTTGGGACTTTGTGCAGGGCTGTGTTGCAAGGCTGGGGGAAATGCAAGCATGCTGGTCACTTGTGAAAGACTGCAAAATGGAAGAGGGGGAGTACAGTCATGGACCAGCTTCACCAGCGAGGCCAGAGATAGATAGGAACATACCACATATACAAAACTTCAAAGGAAAATGTAGATGTGTCATTTCAGGCATACCTAAAAGGAATCACACACTTAGACTTTCACATTTCACAACGTGAAGTTGGCCCTGTCACTTAAGCATAGCAGCCAGTGACTGACTGTATCTGTAGGAGCATGATATTGCAGAAATTTACTGCATGGTCCTGCTGCACTGCTAAGGCCGGTTCACATTCTCCTATCAAATACCCTCTGGAAACAGTACTGGATTTAAAAGAGTAAAAACTCTCCCCTTTTTTTCTTTTTTCCTTTTAAAATATCCATTTTCTCACTTTGTACATTTCAAGTAACATTTTATGGCATGCTGTTGTGCTGATGTAGATACAGGAAAATCAGTAAGTATAATGTATAGGCCATGCAGAGTGATTTATTGAACTGGTGGTTTGGTGAAAAACTAAGTAAAGGGCTAATCTGATTTATGGGTCTAATTTTGTTTGGTCACAGTATTACTTGCCTTTTTTGTAGTATGAAAAGATTACTATGAAGGATAAACTTCGAAGAGTCATTACCTCTGGCATTTGTAAGTGTGCTCAAATGGAGTACTTAATTACAAAACCTCAAATGTGTGTTGTCTACAACTTTTACCTTATCAGGGAAGAGCTGTTTGTTTGAATATCTGCCTCATAGAAATGAGCACAATATTCCAAGGCAGCAAGCAAAAATGCAGAGTCCACTTGTCCCTTAAAAACTAATTAAAGTTATTTGTTATACACTTTTCAGTCTCGTAAAAAGTGATGATTCTAGAATACAAACAAGTGTGTATTCTGCTCAGAACAGATAAAACTCACCGAGAGCTCACTTAAATCAGGTAACGATTAATTTCTTTTTCTGCAGAATTCAATGGCATCTATTAAGGTTTTCTGGTTAAAAATAATTTGTAATACCAGTACTCTGAGGGAGGGACAGAGAGAAAAAACACACTACTATTACATACACAGATCTTAGAATTCGATTATATGAGCGACTGAAACTGCAAGGAAGAAGTAATGAATTTCATATTTCAATCAGTACTCATTTTGTATTTAAAATATATTGGGTAAATCTACAGTTATGTGTGTAATTCACATTAAGCAGGGTCAGACCTGCTATACTAAGCTTCCTGCAGCAGGTAGTTCCCAAGAAAACTTCTCTCTCTAAGCAATTTGTTAATGTAGAGGAGCTCTGTCTTCCTTAAACCAATGGGATATTTCACTGATTTGCATCCTTATAAATTGCTCTACATATAATAATAAATGCTACTACAAAAAAGTGTGCCGTATGCAAGGTACGAGGAGTACTGCTAGCCATCAAGGACCAGTTTCCTGGTGGAAGAAGTTTTGGTCTCCTTTACAAGTTTGCCTCGCCTACGGGAAAACACTTTGCTCACTTTTTCCCCTCTGCCAACCTTACATATTTAGCCAAAGAGAAGATCAGGGCACAAAAAGTTTGTACGTTTTCCCCTAGAATGTGGAGGACCTATACTGAGCTACAAGGAGAGGCAGTATGTGGGTTAAAAGCAGGTGAGAGGAGAAGGGAGGGAAGGGCAGATAAGGGGGAGGGAGGAGGTTGAAAGAATAAGCAAGAATGGGGCAGACAAATTATTATAAGTAGGTGTGAGAGCCTGGAACCAGAAGGCAGCTGGCAAGATCTCATGTTGGTGTGTTAGGCCTAGACTATTATAAGTGTCGGATAATATTGAATGCACGTGCCAGTCATCATTGTTGAGAAATCATCTTTGGCATGCTCGCCCTTGTTTTTGGGAAGGCTTATAAAACACGGGGTTGCTACAATGACCAATTTTAGGTCATGACTGCACAAGCAGTTGAGCAAGTACTGCTGCATAGGCAGTAACTTGTGGCAAGTCGGGGAGAAGAGCAAATAGATTGGTTCTGGAAACTCCCCTGCTACCAGAGAATCATGAAGCAGAATTGCCCTTTCAGTGACTTCCTGATAGGAAGGCTGTGATTTCAAGAAACATACTGGCTCTCAGGCGAGACTGAGAAATAGAATTATCAACCTTACACGTGAGTCATCATACTGATTACACTGGAAATGAAGGAGAAATCCTAGTGCTATAGGCCTAGAGAGAAAAAGAGGTGAAGCTGCTTTAGTTTGCTCTAGTTTGCCAGGTTGGTGCATTTGTAAACAAGTTTTGGTCAGGCACAGCCGAACTACAAGGATGACAGCTTGCCTTCAAGTGTAGCCTACATTATCTTTTACATGTTGCTGTACTTGTCGCAGGCCAGTCTGCAGAGGGCTAGTGGGGGAGGCTCACAGGACCACCTCCTGCTTTTGGAAAGCAATTGGATCTTGCAGGCATCAAGTCCCCTCCCAGCAGAGAGCAAGTTGCAATGAGTCATCCCATGACTCAGGAATCACACAGAGAGCTCTCTGTCCTCAATGTTGACAGGAAGGAAGGTAATTTAATACGTTGCAGGCCCGCCCCACAGTGTTCATGTTCTGCTCCAGATGTGCTGCAGCAAAGTGAGGAGCTAACTTCTGCAGCCTCACAGTGTTGTACTTTTAAAGGCTAACTACAAGTCTTGCAAGGAATGATAGGTGAGTCATGGGTTTCCACTATCATCCAGTAGATAGAACCAAACAGAGCTTTTCATACACTCTTGATCGTCCGTCTTCAGTATTTTGAGGAAGATGGAAGCACTCTATACAACGGATCAAAACAGGTGGTCTGGTCTTATTGGTTTTTTTGGACATGATGTTCACAAACCGCATTGCTTAAAAATTTATGGTACTTGGGCTGTCCTTTGTGAAGATGTCTCCCATTTTAGCAGGCAAGAGAGGAAGCAATGAGTGGAAAGAGAAACAGTGAAAAAACAAAGGTTGAAGGGAAGAAAAAGCCAAGGGAAAAGAATGATATATAGGAACAACAGAGGCAAAGTAGATTGAGGACATCACGAAAGGTGCAGGGACCCTTTCTGACAAGAGGGTGCACAAGGACTGAAAAGGAAACTGGAAGATGCAGCAGTCTTTGTTGATAAAAACAAAGCTCATTATACTTCTTGCTCATGCCATCAGCAATTCTCTCCCTGGCGCTATGTGAACTAACATCCTCCTTTACAACTGCTCATTAAAATGGAAACTACTTTCTCATTCTTCAAGGCAGGGCACTAAGATAAATGGTAACTATCTCAACTGATATCTTACTCGTGCTATAAGTTACCTAGGTAAAAATCTCACCTAATAAATGGTGCTTTTTTTTTCCCTGAATAGCAGCATATTGTTTGACTTAGAGGATTGCTCTCTGGAAACCTGTGAGCAAGTAGGCTATATTCAGAGCTAGTGTCCTTCCCCTTTATAGTTCTCTGTGGAGCTCAAATGCTAAAGGCTTCTTTAACATGTTGTACATTTTCTCATTTTTTAAAATTTAAATATGCAATTTACAATTCTGTTTTTATGTTCCAATATATATCATAAAATTAATTATTCCTCAATCCTTTTTGAATTCTTCTAGTTTGCATATCAAGCGTGTCTCTTATTGAAAAAAAAATCCTTGAATTTTGTTCCAATAAAAACAAAGGAATCCTTAATATTGACTGCTCATACCTTCGCACATTTCAAAGTACCACCTTCCTTTGCGGTGTCTGAACAGCTTTCCTTTAGGATTTTGCTTTTTAAAATGTTAATGACTTCCTCCTCCTAGGAAACGACTGTTTCTGGGCAAGTTTGTCAATCAGCATTATATTTGTATAGATACAGTATTAAACATTACACATTTACATGGCAAATACAAACCATATCAATCAGTCAGTCTAGAGAGTTCTCAGTAATCCGTGCCTGTACTTTTCATGGCCAGAGGGAATAATATGAAAGAGATCTGCGAATATTCATTCAAATGCAAATCTGAATTTCGCATCACCCCCACTCGTGACCCATTTGTTTTTGCTTTCCTTGAACGTTAAAGCACTCAAACAAATACATGAGAAATTGTATCCACCAAAAACTAGACAGGGCCATGTCTGACCCAATCCAGCGTTGAGCATAGTCCCACTTCAAGCAGAAGATGGGTCATCTAGATGATCTCCAACCAACATTTTTATGACTTCACAATTCTGTGATTCTGAAGCTGGTTTCCACACACACAGGCATGAACCTCCACATCTGCAAAACTGAACACTGATCTCTACATCACATTCTAGTCAATGATCAAAATCAACAGCAAGTGAATATGCGTAACTAAATTATAGTTTCTGAGACCGGTACATTCAGTTTGACCGCTAGCAAGTCATGCTGAGCTGACAAGCTACCTAAATAAGCTATGCCATCAAAACAGTATTTTTCATGATTCTGTCAAATTGAAGGAGTTACTGTGTTTCAGAGAAGAACAAAATAAATTCCTGTGTCTCAAGAGGGGGAAATATTGTAGAGTAGCTACTGATTTTTGTATTATGTCCATTACTGGGGGAAAATTTGATGAAAGAGTAAGTTTTCATAGAGACAACAAAAATGATATAGTTGATAAAATACAATCAAGGAATTGTGTTACAAGGGGTTTTATTGGAGTGGAAGGAGGTTCTTAGTAGGCCTTCCTAAAAATCTCAGATTGAACTTATTTAACATTTTAATGACTGAGTTAGGCAAGCAATATAGCTGTGTTGAAATGATATTTGCTGGCGGCATGAAGTTGCATTACACATCAGTAAAATGGAATATTGGAATATTTTATAGAAACAGGTGAATTACTCTGGAGATTGCAATAAGGAAAATGGTTTAAAAATTAGTTGTACAAAGTGCAAAAAGTGATGCACTGAGGGATGAATACCAAGAACTACTTTAACATCTATAAATTTGCTAGCTAGAAATGGCAGAAGAGACCTGTATGTAACAATAGCACCGATTATAACTATGTCACTCTGCTATGTATAATGCATCAAATTAAGTATTATTAATTTCTCTCGGTTTATTTTTTTAATGTAGTTTTAGAGTTGAAATAAATGTATGAGATTAGGTATGTAGCCAAAACCACGATTTAGATAATGCAGATATACATAATAAAACAGTTTATTCTGACAAAAAAAATCTATTTACCATAAACTGCAATCTGCTCCCTGAAAAATTAATAAAATAAAATTTGAAATTAAATAAACAGATTAATATACATGGTACTGGAAAAGTTCTAAGATAGATCTCTAGTTGTAATTTCCCTCAAGAAGGTGATCTCATCTCCCTGAAGAACACTATAACTGATCTGTGGACAAAATACAACCAGGAGATGATATTCATATTCCAGATGAGGGAATATGAGATGTGCCTAGCTTTCCTTTGCACAGAAAAGTTCCAAAGTCACACAATATTGAGCCACATACTTTTTCTTACCGTACATTTGCGTGTTGCCGGGAACTCATCTGTTGGAAAAGGTACAGAAAGAGAAGGACCTGAAGGCAGAAGTCTGATTTTTTCTTGTAAATATTTTCCCCAACATATTTAACTTGCACACTACTTCCACCTGGGAATGTGTATGCACTACCTTTCCCAAAGATAAAATTTTTGGACCATATGGAGGAGGGAAGTGACAGAGCAGGTGACAAAATATGTTATGCTTGTTTCGACAGTGTGCTACTCTATCTATCATCTGAGGTGTTTGCTAAACCCAGGCACCTTGCCTTATTTCAGGCACTGTAGGGTATTTCAACTTGGTGTACAGCTGCAGAAGGCTGTGAGTCTCCCATAAATCCTGTATCAGAGCTATCAATCATTAGTCCTGTGCAGATGTTTTTATACCTTGAGGTATCTCATACAGCACCACACACCTATGTCTAGGCAACAGAACTGTGTCCTACATCTACTTTCAGGTGAACTGAATGGCTCTCTAGGCTCCACTGACTGTATTGTCTCAAGCTGAGATTCAGCATCCCAAGTTATGTCGTGGTGTATGTGATATCTACACCACACTAGTTGATATGATAGGCGGCCTGGAGGCCAGGTAAGTGCCCAGGATGTCTAAAAATGGCACTGTACCTAGGTCATCTATTTCCATTGACTAATGGAATACAAATGACAAGCTTATTTACAGATGCCTATGTTTATACCCTGAAGGTTAGGTGCCTACAGTCTGGACAAGAAATCTCAGACAGTGAGCAGGATTGCATTGCCTGAACACAGACACCTGCTATCTTCTAGGCTCTGCGGAGTATCTCACTTGTCCTTCACTGTGCCACATATAGAGCAGATTTTCTGTAAGACCTGGGTCCAGGGTGTGAGGTAAGTGCAGGTGGGTCTCCAAAGCCACAGGGCACGTCAAATTGCACTACTGGCCTCGCGGTTGTGAATTACACCAGGAATGACAATGCTGTGTAGAGACACACATACTGTATCTGCATTAGCAAGTAGTGCAGCCCAAAAAGAAGAGATAGCTAGACTGAAACTGTTGGTGCCGAGACCCTAACATCATTATTAAACCTTTTTACTTTGGATCAGGTCCAGACTAGTCCAGGGCCTGGACTCTCGTTAGTAGATAGAGGAGACTAGGTGAATGCCTGGATTACATCTTTCAGATTTATTTCAGTTTGAAAAGAAATCTAATTCATGCACACTCATTTCTGTGATCATATTTCCGTTCCTGTGATGGAAACAAAAGAATGGGTAGTAGGGAACTGCAGGAAGATTTGTTTTGGAAGTATGCTCCTGCTCCCAACTAAAACGCTATTGTAGACACTTCCATGATCTAGCTCAAGTACCAAGAAAGATGTAGTTGCAATAGCCAAAGGCTTTCTGTCTGCTAATTTGTTGCTTCCCTCCAGAGGAAAAAAGGATGAAAATGAATAGGAAGAGCTTGTCCTTACTGTGTTGAATTAACAAAAATGAGGTTTTTCATTAAAAGAAGGCATTGTCAGTGCAACCTTATTTTTCTAGGGGGAAAAACGTATCTTCAACCAGATTTAGCTATTTGCTATATTGCCCTTCTTTGCACCATTGGAACTGAATCATTCCTGGTAGCACAGGACTGAACTTCCATAGGGCAATAGTCCAATCCTCTCTGATAAATGCTGTTCTCCGCTGTGGTATATAGCTAAATTCTCCTTGCTCTTAATTAGCTGCACATATCTCATTAACGAGCTTTAAATCAAAGCCAGTCAGAAAGTGGCTACTACCTCCTCTTGCAGGAGGGAATATTTCCTCCCTGTTACCCTTAGAGAATCACTAAACAATCAGCAAAGGAGATTTCAGAATAATGTGTCTCCTTGTCCCCTAAAGCTATGCAAATGATCTTTTTTATAACACTTTTCAATCTAATTGACACTTGTAATAAAATTCTGCCTGTACTGATCAATCTTACCTTAGAGTCATCCCACACCATCCCTTTAAGTAGTGCCCTTCAATTAAAACTTCCACAAGGCTGTGAAGACTGTAATAATCCACTTGTAGGGAGTGGGAGTTACTTGTTGCTCTGAGGATTTCATTAAAGATATTTAAGACTACATATTTTAGGGCAATGGCTTTGTGAAAGGAGCTATGTGAGCTCATGAATTCCACATGCTATTTAATTATGTCCAGGAGTCCATCCATTGCATGAACCCAATGAAAAACATCCCATGGTTTCAAACAGAGAATAGCTCTTTTCCCTGATTTCTGTAACAGGCAGCTCCAGCTATATTTATTTGGAGCATTCTGCCGCTACACACCAAAATAATGACAGAAACAACACACTGCCAATAAGTGAAATACTGTTTTAAGCAAATAATCCCAATCACATCATTCTAGATCGATCATCCCTTGGAAGTGCCAATTAATTATTCTGTGCAAGACGAATGACCACCAGCCACATCCATTTCTGAGAAAACTGGTAAAGTACTTCATGGAGTTAGAAAGCCCTTCAGATAGCCAAAATAAACTTTATAAGAGAGACAAATCATTCATTTTTATGCACAAAAAAGATATCTACGGAAAGATATAGGAATTCTCCAGAATGGTGGCATAGCTGCCTATATCATAAAATATTTTATATATCAAATGAACAGTCCAGCTCTCTGCTAGTCTTGATCTACGTGATCACTTCTTACAGGGAAACCAGGGGAGTTTAAAACTGTTGCCACTTTTACTAGTACTGATGGCAGAACTGGATGAAAAATTAACATTGTTTTTCACTTTATATTTAAGACAGTTTTAAGACTTTTTACGTATTGTTGAAAAATTGCAAAGCGTTATTAAAGAAAAAAAGGAAATAAAAGCTTAGGGTCTCAGTTTTTGTAAGAAACAGAAAAAAATAACATGTGACTGTCTATAATAAATCCTACATACGAAGGGATTGTTATATTTTATGAACTATAAAAAGCACATTTTGGGATTGTATCTATAAAAATGTTGTTACCTGTGTCAGAATGTTGAGAACTTCAATTTTTACTTTTTTGCCCTGTGCAGATACATTTCTGATAACAGAATAATTTCCTGATAATTTCCTCTTTCAACTTCAAAATGCTAATACAGCATGTTAGAGATAACCGCTGTAATTCATATTACAAGCATGTATAGTAACTAAAAGTAATTTCTGTGCAGTGAAGCTTAAATGCTTAATTTACAATATGCATTTATTTACTCACTGAGTAAATAAATACCTACAAAACAAACTGGTAATGCATCCCTGTCTAGTTTTAGTAGGATTTGCGCTGTTAGTGCATTGCAGAATGAAGGAAAATGTATTGCCTTATCATCACTGGTATTCATACACACAAATTTCTTTATCAAACCACAAATGCAGTGATTGGAAAGTGTATCAGAAAAGGTTGCTAAACCTGTCAGACAAATCCAAACAATAAACAGCAAGAGGAGATTATGAACTAATTACTCAATTTATTTTTTATAAAAATATCACTTTTTTGCTGAGTGGCAGCATTGTTCATCTCATGGAGTTTCCAAAATGGTATTAATTTTCAGAGTTGAGTAACTGCTGTAATTCATAATCAATGCCTGGTTTTATACGAATTTACAGGAATCATCAAGGGTATTCTAACCAGAGGCTTTTGTTTCCCATGAAAAATCAAAGGTGGTAGTTTATTAGAAATGTTAGAAAGAATCAAAGAAAGGAAGCTACATTGCACACTGCCGTGAGACAGACCTTTCGGGCAAATTTGTGATTGACTTGATTTGTGAATACAATGCAAAAACTGACTTTCAGCTTTGATTGATTTAAAATCTATCACCTATTTCCTTCTTTCGTTATGCTAAGATTCAATGAGCTTATCTGAAAAAAAAAAAAGAAATTTCAGGAAGAAAGTAAAAAAATTCTCCACACACTCTCCATTTTCTCTCCCATGTATTATTTTTCCATTGTGGTGATTGCCATAGATGTATAGGGCACACCATAAAGAAAGAGAGGTCATATATTTGTCTTCTCAGAGAGCTTATGGGAAGAAATGGCCTGTTTAGCATTCCTTTCAGAAGGCCAGTTGCATTTCTGAGGCACAGGGATAGCATCTGTAAGTCAATTTGCAACTGATACAAAGCATACGCATAAGCATAATCTTGATTCATACTGAAGCTGAAAGCCACACCTTACTGATCCATAGATAGATGCCTGTTTCAGGTGGCTTCCAGCTCACTGGATATGATTTTAGTCACTGAATGGTTTTGGTTACAGAAAGTGAAATGATTTAACTTTGCTAGCCATCTAAGCTCAGTAATATATTCAAGCAATCTTGTTTCTAAATGCAAATGTCTTTTATTTAATCAAAATTTTCCCTAAAAAACACATAAACTTTAGTGCATATTTAGCATAACCATTCAACATAACCAAGGGAAGAGAGAGCTGTGTTTTTTGGCATCTGGACATCAGAAATAAGCAGATACCAGTGGACGGCATTTGGGAAAATTCGCTAAAATGTGGACATCTATGGGAGACAAGAACATGGTCCTGTCCTCCTAAGGGCACCACAAGGAGCAAGGCTGACTCTGATCTTGGCTTACTCCCCACCTTGCAGTTACTCTGGCTGCTAAACTTTGAAAAGCATAACAAACTTCAGGCCAGTGGGAAGCGTAAGGAAGTCTAAACACAGCCTATGCTTTTTTTCAATTGTGTCAGTTACAATGCATGAAAAAAAATTCAAAGTGCCTTCTGCCGCTCAGTGCAGAAGTCTGCATCAGGTCTGTCTCCCTAGTGGGGAGCAGCAGCCTGTGTCACAACAGCCTCTGAGTCCACTTATCATAAGGTGGATACCTAAACTACACCAGAATAACTGAACCCTACAAATGTCTATTTCTCTCTCCATTATCTATAAAGGGAGACTACAGTACCTGGCTCATATGTCATAATCTACATTTTAGATATCTAAAATTAGGTTAGATGAATCACGTCCTCTGAGTCTCAGAAAGGAGTTGACTGGCTTGTCCCACACACATCCAGCCCTCTAAATACATCTGAAAATCAGTCAGAGCTCACGTCACGGACCACGATATTTCCTAGGCACCTGATCAAAGTTTGTTATGCATGCTCAGTAATGCCTGCACTTGGGGACAGGTGAACTTCACCTTACAAGGTTTGATTCATTCAGTGTAATCAGATTCTGTCTAAATTACTGAAATAGCACTGTGCTGATCTCAGAAAGCATAACCAAAGGTAGTGCACACTGTATTCCTATCCAGGGGATTTTCTCAGATTGACTCAATTTAAACCTTTTTTTCTGCATACCAGGAATATACCTCACTCATCAGGTCACATACAGCTGCAGGACAAGAAGGATGCCACCCTATATAGATGCGTCTTTATTGTTCCCCCTGATTCTGATTGGTGTGTAGAAAGACATACAGGATTTACAAAGGTAGATGAGGAGACCAAAAATAGAGACTATAGCCTGATAAGCAAGTGACTTCTCCAAGGAGCACTGAGTTGGTTACCGCTCTAGGCATACTTGCTTTAGCAGGGGCTTTGGACTAGATGATCTCCAGAGGTCACTTCCAACCCCTACCATTCTGTGACTTTGTGATTCTTCTATAATCGGCAATTGATGCAGGAGACACAAGGCTGTTTTCTGGGAATCCTCACTAACTAATAATTTTTGTGTGGGGGAAGGAACCTACTCTCTCCACCTTGAGAGGCATCTGCCCTGAGCTTTCTGCACCCCAGCAAGTGAAGGTGCCTCTATGAGATGTGTTCAGACCATCACTGGATCTGACCATGCCTGAAATTACCTCCAGGCTCTTCCAGACACAGTTTCCTGATTCATTGAGTTCCTCTACAGTGATGCTTTAGATCTCTCTGTGGTCGATGCAGAGGAGTAGGCTCCTGACTTGCAGTCCCTTTGCTAGTTTTCAGAAACATTAGCTCCCTCTTTTAACTGTGTGAGCTGTCTAGGCTTTCAGTTCTGGAGGTCTTAATCACTCCACAGAGACCAGAAATCCACTCTTAGCATTTGTAATATGGTGGAAAGGTCCCTACATAGACCACTGAAGATGTCCCTCTGCCTCCATTCCAAAGACTTGTTCAGCTTCTTTGGTACTCAAACTTTGACACTAATTAGGCATAACTAGCCCAATTGACAAGACAAGTCAATAAATTAGAATGATTATAATTTATTGCTACTTTACAGATATGAAAACACAGTGAATAATGCAGCTCCAAACCTGTACATTTCTGTAGACATTATGTATTTTAAGCCAAAAGCTGCATATGGGAGTGAACTGTCTCCCTGCAACTTACTATTCTTCAATTCCTAATGAGAAGAAGGCACAGTCAGGAAAACTTTCAAAGAACTTCAGTGGCTGAATATCCCAGAGAAGACACTGAATGTTGCACTCATTTATTTCAGCCTTAAGTTTGGCTCAGATCTAGCTGAGCTGTTGCAGTCCTCAACAGTTTCTTGCCATTTTCGCCACCTACATTAGTGACATTTCCTAAAAGCATCTCCTTGCTAGCTAACACCAGTTCAGTTTCCCTAGGGCTAGCAATAATTTAAAATATATTTATCCACTTAGGAAGATACAGATCAAAGAGCAGTTGAGTTAGAGGGGGGAAAATGCAACAGCCAAGACTTGAGGGGATTCTTAGGTTTCAAAATAGAAAAGGTTGCTTTTATACTTTTTTTTTGTTGTTTTTACATTATGCATTTTTCTAGCATTTCCACAAATATGCTGATAGAACAAATGAATGCATTCTGTATGAAAAAAAAATCTGTGACAGTTTGAAGGGCACAGGATTCTTCTGTTCCAAGTTCTCTCTGTGGACACTGCCCAGAAGTGATGGGAATTCCTAGACTCCAAGAGCATACCACTTACATTAATTATTGAAATAAACTTCATATCAGGTTCAGCATTTTAAAATATATTTATTTGCACAGAAGAAGAAAGAAGTCGGATACTGCTGATGCTTCTGCCATCTGCTCCTTTGAAAAGAAGACTCATCTCCTTGTCTCTTGGCATAGATAATTTCTTATTTACAGAGCTGAAAAAGCAGCTCCAAAAGCCTGTGTTAAGCTGAGGACTTTGGTATCATAAAACAATGTATCTCCACTTTACATTCCATTTTACAGTTCAGAAGTCCTGATCATGGATGTTCATTCTTGAATGTGAGGGTCCCAAGCAGCCTAAAGTGAAGCTTACACTGAAAACATGCCCTCCTGGTCTCTCTCCTCTGCTCACTTACTATTCCGTCTAAGGCAGCCGACATCTCAATGATTGCTCGTGCTATATGCAAAGCATAGTTATTGAATTAAAATCAAAGTAAGAGCTAAAACCACTCTTGTTCTGGTGTTCTAACTCCTCCTTACTCACCACATAAAGCTTACAAATCCCTCATTTTTGCACGTTGCTCTCCAGTAGGTAGTTGTTATACCAGTTTACCTCTAAGGTAAGTTGCTATGTATCTGGGATTCTGGTGTCATTTCCACAATTAGGAAATCGATTCATTCTCCACCCACAGATATTTCTACCATCACAGGCTAACATATTAGACACCAAAAGGACTCAAAGTCCAAAAATATAGTATTGGTAAGTAATCTATGATCAGGTTATCACCATGTAACTTAATAGTTGCTTCCCCCATGCTTGTGCTCGAAACCAGTTTGAACGTATTGGGAGTTTCATTCAGTGTTCAGCAGGAAATAATTTTCAGTGAGCTAATAATTCCTACCCATGCAGCCCTCAAAACCAGAACATAGTAGCAGCTGGCCATTCTCTCAGTAGCTGATTGATTTTCCTTTAAAAACTCTGAGATATGAGCGATATCCCATTATGGAGAATATTTTCACAGTGGAGAACCTAGCAATCTTCCCAGAACCAAAAAACAAAGAATGGAGTTTGCGAGACTGGAATTTGGAGAAGGTGCCAGGAAATCCATCTATGAGGACTCTCACCTCCAGTGTAAATGCCTACAAGTCAGTTTATACGTTCTTTATATATATGCCAAGCTTTTTTGACTTGTCCTTTGATTGCTAAGGTTCAGTCTTTCCAGGGCCTTCCACAATGCTGCCTGTCCTTTCAAAGCTGATTCAAGACTTATGTACTGAAGGCTATGATCTTGTTCATCCTTGATATCAAAATCCCTTTTGATTCCCTTTCTTCTCATAGACCATTCAAATTGATTTCCTTGCTCCCTGCTACAAACTCTGCATAGTATCAGAGAAGGATCAATGCAACAGGACATTCCCCGCTTTGCAAACGAAGCAGTGTGGTTTGTTCCACTTGTTCTTGCTCTCTTTGGTCATTATGTGATTAGTATTTTGCCTCAACACTTACAGCAACCTGACAATAGCTTAGGTCAGTTCAAAATACGATAGTTTCTTTATTTCTTGTGTACTTCTCACCTAAAAACACCAGCAATGTTTATGAAAAACATGAATTGATTGTAGAACAACTTGGGAGTAACTGTGGACTAATTAGCACAAGGTATTTTAACATAAATTGGATGGATGAAAAAACCTATTCAATTAAACACCCTTTTGTTGAATGAGGTTTGTCCTACTTGATTAATGAGCCTGCAAAGTTAAATAACCGCTGAGGTAAATGCTCTTTTATCTGCTGAACTCTTCATCGCTGTCTATTAAGACTTGAACCAGATGCAGAAATCTCACATTTTTAAGAACTGCTGTCTTGTGATTTTGCATTAAATAGATGAAATAGCCATATATTGGGTTTAAATTTGGCATTAAATAGAGGAAACAGACAAACGTTTGGCAATACCTTTCTGTAGTCACTTTCATTACTGAGAAAAAGACTTAAAATGGTCAGTTTGGTAGCAAACTGGACACACCTGCTGATGCGGAGTGCACTGCTGAAGTTCTTTTGGTGAAATTGGGGCAAAACCAGCTTGACAGTGAAGACTGAAAGATCTTTCTTTGTCACATAAAATAAAACTGTACACTTTTAGAACTCAAAGGCTATTATAATCATGTAATGTGATCTCCTGGATAATATAGATTTAAGTGCTTTGCTCATTAAACTCTTCATAGAGTCCATGACTTGTGTGGAGAATAGCACATCCCTTATTAAGACATTCAGTTCTGATTTTTAAAAGAGGGAAAAGATGTTAGAAGGAAATTCCCGGTTTTGCTGCTGACCTCTGCTTGGAAAGTGATCTTTTAAAATCTACAGTGATGTTACATTTAATCAGGAGAAAACAGACAAACAAAGGACCTGGGGAGCAACTTGTGACAGGTATTCATGAACCAAAACAAAGGAAAAGACAACTGAAATCAAATACCTATTGTCAGTGCAAGAGCAATACTGATAAAAGTAAACTAAACATTTAGTTTTAAATGAATTCTACTGAGCCAGAACTAACAACGACTGCAATGCTAAGATTCCCTAGAACCACGAGTTTTAAGACTCATATATATTTTATTTGTTGATTTGATTTCTTACCTGGAGCATTAAATTCTGGGAGAGCTTTCCAAAGATTATCTTCTAAAGCCACCTGGTCAGTGGTGGTATTTTCTTTCCAAAAATAGCCTAAGGTGTTGTGATTCTCTTCCTCTGCAAAACGCTATTCTGAAAGATGCTTGATCATCAACATATTTCTAGGATATAGTAATAATATGTTCTGAAATAATTCTGCCTTGGTTGTTGCAGTGGGATCTGGAGTGCTAGGGTGAAATTATGACCACTGGTGACACACATCACAGACGGCAAATGGGAGGGAAAGGATGTAAAACTATGTGAAGAATCTCTTTAAGAATTTAAAGATAAATAGGCAAAGAGTCTCTGGGGGATCACTCCGAAGTAGAAGTAACAATGGACTCAATCTGTTTGCTGAGCTGCTCTGCCTGTTATAAAGTAATTAGACAGCCTTTTACTTTTAAAATAATAATTTGCTTAGCTCTCTTTTATTTCCATCCCTGAGTATTGAGGATAGATTTTTTTTTACCGTTCAAAAATTATTGCTATATACAGAAGTCCATACCTCAATCTTCCTCATATTTATGCTACCTGAAATTAATTGACTTGTACAGATGAAAATGCACAAAAAATTGCAAGAGGCTTCCTGTAACATCCAGAGTTTTTCAAATCTCTCCTTAAATCAGGACCTGGTCTAGAAATGTGCTGGCAAAAGTTTGAACTTTAGCTCTCAGGAAAGGAATTGAGGATGATCAATACCTCTTCTGAATGAAGTCACACCAAAGTCCACTCCAGTACTGCAACAGCAGCAAAGCAAACTACTTTGTCCCCCATTTAATCTAATCAAGAAATAACATGAGAAATGGTCAAAGAAATTGTGCTGACAGTCTGAATATTTCAAGCAAGCAAATAAAACTGTAACACAGTCACACAGATCATGAGGATTTTTCTTACCAAAAAAAAGGTACTTTTTGTTTACTTCATGGCTTTTTATCTTCCAACCTTAGCTCTTCGAGATTTTCTTTGTAAGCATAACCAGGTATTTAATTTTAAAATTTATTTGTAAGAAAAATTAAAGATCTGATCTCTTAGGGCTTCTTAATAAGAAATATCCAGGTTCACTACAGAATGGGACAGTACGTTTGGGTTCAGATATTTTGCTAAATGTAACCCCATTTGAAGGTTTTCTCACTGTTGGGTGTTCAGGACATCTCTTCTGTGTAGGGGTTCATGGGTGCTCAGCAAGCAATAAGGTCAAGCTTGACTCTCCCTCTCAGGGATACTTTGGTTTGGGAAACTTTTTATATGCACAAAAAAACCCTGTGTTTGTCTTTGTGGACAACAAAGCCAATAGCTACTCAATGAACATGACACAGCTAAGTAGTACAAGTGATGGGAGAGAGGGAATGGCGGTGCTAAAAATTGACAGCAGTGGGGTTGGAAGCTGTTGGGTCTAATCAAGGTTATGTTGCTGTCTCAGTGAGACAGGTTAGACAACTCATCCATCTTTTCTTTCACGAATCACCTGGCACAAGGAATTATGATTAGCTCCCTCAGAAGTATAACGTGATGCTTAAGTGGTATTTGAGTAGTGTTTTAATTGGCTCATAAAGGCAAGAAAGGGAAAGAAAGTTAATTCAGCTAGAATGCTATACTGGGATTTCTGCTTTATTGTAGAAACAAGACTTGGACTGTCCTCAAATCAGAAGCTGAATCAGGAGGTTGACAGCACTGGTGACATTTGAGTTGACTGAGGTGGAACAGTCAGTAGATGTTAAGTTCCTCTGCTTTTTACTGCACCTGGAAGTGACAGCTCCAGAACTGTTCCATGCATGCTTCCAGAGGCAAAGGATGGAACCTGGTTTCTCTGGATGAACTGGGATGCCTGATTTCCATCTAAATTGTCCACGCTCAGGGAAGCAGGACTTCAGAGGTGCAGAAGTTCCCTATCTAGTCCATGCAAAAATGCATGTGAAAACTCCACAAAGAGGACTTACTTACCTTTGGTGTTCAAGCTAAATGCATATTTATGTAGAATGCCCCAAATCCCATGCTTTTCTCTACCGACTGTACTAGACTTTAGGTACCCTCTTTTGGAGGACAGCAACGCAGTGCACTTAGTGTACAGATGCAGCTTAGGGGGCTGAACTGAAGGCAGTGACTTTCCTGTGGTAATGAGGAAAATCTTTCTACATGTATTAGCAGTCTCATCAGTCTAACAGGCAGTACTCCAGTTCTTCCTGTGGAGACGCTGAGTTTAAATAATCTTATCAAATGCAGAAAATCCCTGTATGGGTAAACCTCTAAACTTGTCCCTTCTGAGAACCTACAGCCAGCTGAAACGAGGTGACTTGAACTTCTCAGACTGAAATAAATTGTCTACTGTAAAACATTTCATAAATTAATTCCTTTTGCGATTGCATTTTTAATATAAAAATGACGACACATTTTCATTCTGATCAAAGTTTGGAGGAGAAACACATTTCTGAACAATTCCTTTAGATTGAAGGGCCAAACTTATTTTGGGGAGCCACGATTTCAGTTTTAATGAAATCAGTAGCACTTAATCTATTGACCTTATTAGCGAGGAGGGATTGGATAATGGTGCGTCTTTTTGCTGCATAAATATTACAAAATGATACAAAGAAGACTTTGGGTTGCCAGATCTTTTCAGAGGAGAGCAACTGTGCAAAGCTGGCTATTCACAGACACCTCTACTATGTTCTCTGCATAAATCTATCCCACCATAGACCATTTGAAACAAACAATAAAATTCCTTTGTATTATCAGATCAGTCACTATACAGCACTTTCATTTGCACAAACTTTTGATTAGACAGATTAAACACTACATATTAACCGCAGTAACCCCCTACTACGCACCACAAGCAGTTTTACATGTGGGTAGTATTGTACTGAAAGTACTATTCCATGTCTGCTGTTACAGAAATGGCTTTCTTCCATCACCAGAGAGAGACAGGTTTCTTTTTCTCTTAAAAAGACACATAACTATGCAAAATTAATCATTGTGCTCCAGCAAACATTCATTCCTACAGAAAGTACCTTGTAGTATCAGTTTTAACTGATTTTTATTTTGGGTTATGCCTATTTTTCTCTTGATTTCTTTCTTAAAAGCTTTTCAAGATATGTTAATATAAAAATCGTTGGGTTACATAGAGCGTGGTTTTATTGTCCATCACCACAACTTCACAGGGAACACCACTGAGTGGTCCTGTACTCCTCACTAATTTAAATATCACATAAACATTTCCATACTTTTCTTGCATATTACACTGAAAAGGTGTGGAAAAATTTCCATTGGCATTTTCAGTTACACCACCTTATACTGCTGGAGTTTTTCTGAGTTGCCTGCAGAGAAATGCCTGTTTGCTGTGGGTGTGTGGCCAGCTCCATTTTGCACACAGATAATATAAAAATATAATCATTCTTACATGTAACGTTCTGTCACACATCCATTGCATTGTCATTAGCCTGAATGGTAAGCAAAAACTGTATTTTTATTAGATTTTGCAGAGGGTGTGTTAGATATTGTCATCACAACAGGTCCTGTTGAAGACTTCTGAGCCAAAAAATGTGGAGTAGCTCCATACCTACAAGGAGAGGTCACTTGTGAATGAGGTGGTTGCTATTCTAGCACACATTTCTCACAAAGACCATCAGTCAAAATTCTGAAACTCTCACCCACAGCCTCTGCTAGGTGGTGAAAAGGCACAGCCTATTCCTGCAGCACAGGACAAAGTGAAGATGTCCTTAAAGTCAACCGATACTTGATGTTTTTGAGTGAAATGAGGGTTTTTAGAGCCTGCTGCGGCGATAACGGCGCCAGGTCGAGAAAGGGCACCCTGTCCTGGCACAACACCTACAGTCTGTGGTTTTAGATTCTCCTTGCTATCCACTCAGGGCCCCTGCATTTCCTACAGCAGCAAGTTGAAAGCTATTACATACAGGCTCATTTTTAAAATATGAGCTAAACAAAATCATCTCCATGTACTATTTTCCAGTTGCTCAGGCTGAGGGATAGTGCCTTGCATGAAAGGCACAGTCTCTGTGATTGAAATTCAACCAAAAGAGTCTTCCTCTGACACTTTGCTGTACTAGAAATATGCTGAGAACTGATGTGGCACTGCCTTAATATCTTTGTTGCCTACTCCCGGCCTGAAAATTTTGAGTACTTTTGCTGGTGTGTGAACGAAGTTGCTGAATGGGGGAAGAGGCCAAAAGACTGTGGACCCTTGCAACCCCAATTGCAAACAAAAGGTGTATGGGCAGAAGGAACCTGGGAAAGAACTCACACCTTGCTGCACTTGTCATGTGAATCAACTACTAAGGAAAAATCTTAGAAAAGTATATGAGGACATAAGCAGAAGAATGAAAAGATGTCACGGCCTTCCCAAGTGACATGATCCCCCGTTCTTTGCAGAATATTACACAGCAAGAACAATCCACCCCGCAAACTGCAGTGGCGAGATGCCTCGTCCTCCAAACCACGTGTTTGTGCCACGTTTTCCTCTGTGCCTGAGTCATCCAAAAAAATCTAATAGCTGGAAGAAAGACATAAGTGAAAGGATTCTGGAAATTTGGGAGGTGCCAAACAATTTTGACTGAGCCACTGGACAGTATGTTGTAACAGCACTAGGGAGGAGAAGACAAGCACTGTGAAAAAAGCGGCACCCTGCTTTCTTGCAGACACTGAGGAACTTCTTCATGGAGTCAAGTAAAGGGTGGGGAAGTGGTGCAGGTCTTTCTCTTTCAACCAACATATTTGGTGCCAATATTTTAAATTATAGGCTTCAAGTGCAAACTTCAAGAGCCTGAAAGCATCACTCAGCATGCAACAGTCCTTTCATCTTGAGACAAAGAGGATCCTTTGGTTGCCTCCAGCCATTAATTGGAAGTTTTGAAATTTTTCTTCTTACACATCTCTATCCCAAGAGCAAAATTAACTCGCACCTCTTTCTTACAGAGATAAAGCAGCAGAAAATGTAAAAGACAAGTGATGCTGTGCTAGGGGAATAAGGCAAAGGAAATGTTAAAAACTGATGACTTATTCCCAAAGAAAGTGAGCTCAGCAAAGCAGAAAAATGTGCAAATACTACTCTTAATTCACTCTAGACAGTTTGTAATTTATAATATTTTCTTTAGATTTTGTGAAGTCATAAACTCGTGGAGAAACTGCTACTATTTCTCTTGTACAGTTGCTTACCTGAGGAGGAGATGGGAACATGGGCAGCGGGTTGTAGAGAGCTATTTAAAAATGATCTGGCACCCTAGAAGTTAACACTGAGGTGATTGTGGTAGCAGTTTCCTCTCATTTATTTCATTCCTTTCAAAGCTCAAACGATATTTAAATCTCAGATTCTTTTTTAGTTTTGCTTTTTCATAATGCTGCTTTAATATTAGTTTATTTGTAATACATGCAGTATAGAGAAATCTGTACACACATTTACGTGTAGTAGTAGGAGGTTGGAGGGCAATTTACTAAAATGAAGTTACATAGACTCTTCAAGTCTTACTGACTTTCAGGGGAGCTATACTTAAAGATAGTCTTTGCAAGGAAATTGATGGACAAAGGGGTTTTTTTGTGAGGTAATGAAAACTGTGCATGTTAATGTTAACAAATATTTGACCAGAAATTTAGGAACGAGTTACCTTAGTTTGTGGCTTTGCAAAACACCAGCAAAAAATGTAGTTCAATACACAGAGTAGCTTTTTGTGAATTTGGCAAATAACAATGATGCAAATAAATAGAAAAATGAGGCAGTCAGTAAATAAATTATCAAGTGAGAAGTTTTCAGTTTAGTATTTTTAGGATGAAATGTTTTGGTTTATTAATTTGAATCTTTAAAGTTAAAAATCTTTTCAAGTTTACCTGAAAGGAAACTCCTTGGGTTTGTTTTCTAGCCTGGAGAAAAATAAAAGGTTTTTTATTTCCTTGAATGTCTTTTTTCCCACTTATTTGGCAGACTAAAAAAATCCGTCATTTACACTTATGTCATTAATTTTGCTATGATTTCAGTTTTTAAATCCCTTTTCTTTTTCCCAATAGTTACAGATCCTACACAGAAACTGTAATCACTGCAGCAATACAGTTATTCCAAGTAACTATGCACATATGTTTCCTCACAAAAAATGACCCCTCGGCCATGTGAAAGTTAAGTGTGGGCCCTTAAGTTTCATTATGTACTTCTTAAAGTCTTGCTGTCAATTTGGAGGTAAAATCTAAGAACTGAAACAGATCTCCTAAATCTTAACCACAATACCAAATTTCTTTCCATAGGCAAATCACTTGATGACCCCTCTGAGTCTTAATCAAGTAGATCTAAAGTATGGCCTGATGAGCTAGTAAGAAGCTGACACTATTTTTTAAAATTACTGCCTCACTGCATTTGAAGATGAGAGTTACGCTCCTAAATCACTGTGGTGTCTTGGCAAAATAGCAAAATTATTACAAAACAATCCAATATATTTCTGTGGACAATGGTTAATAGAAGACAAAGATCCACAAGAATAAGCTATGGTTTCCAACCATACTTTTAATGGAATTACTTCAATGAGAGCTCTGATATTCTGTTCATTTTGGTGAGCTTTCTCTACAATCAGTGTTTTCAGTCTTCCACTGAGATCTTAGTTCTCACAAAGTAATTCTGGCTCAAGATGTTTCTTTATTTTATGCCTGGGTTTGGAAGACATCCATGCATGGACTTCAGCAGAAGTCAAGTGGTTGTTAAGTAGCAATACCTAATTATTATATTATATTATTAATACCTAATTACTAGGGATAAAACCTTACATCGTGTAGGTATGGGGCAAGAGGTGCACGACCCACATGTTGATCTCCGTGCAACTGCAGTTCATTAGGAATACGCAGAAATCAAAACATAAGACAGAAGAGCATTTTGAAAGAAGCCTGAAATTTTTACTAATTAACCTTTGGGAATTCTCTGAAGGACAGTTCCTTTGTGAGAACTAAAATCTCAGTGGAAGACTGAAAACACTGATTGTAGAGAAAGCTCACCGAAATGAACAGAATATCAGAGCTCTCATTGAAGTAATTCCATTAAAAGTACGGTTGGAAACTATAGGTTTTTCTTCTGGATTTTTGTCTTCTATTAACAATTATCCATTACTCATTCTTTGTTCAAATCTTCCTGAAAAAAAGGAGGCCTTTGTTACTGCTCTGTTCTCCTCCGCATGTGCTACTTAATGTCTTATGGTCTGAAAACACAGCAAAAACTTCCACTCTCAGGGAAGTTTTTATCCATCCATTATCCACAGACAATGTTTTTATCCATTAGAGTCAGGGACATACTCTGATGTGCATTTTAGAACAAAGTGCAAAAGAATTTAATCCAAAATACCATTATAATATTTTGGTCCGTGGACTTTTTCTAGTCCTTTGAGGCTTTGACTTGTTCATGCACCTATGGGAAGAGGCACAAAGTGATATTAAATCCTAACACCTAATTTTCACAGTTTGTCTCATGGACTGGTGTTAAGATAATAAAAAGTAGATAGGAAAAGGTCCTAGAGAGTTTATCTTGTCCATTGTACTGTTGCAGCACAGGATCAGCTTTGTTCATATTACTCATATTACTTTTTCTCTAACGTGCTCCACGATGAGAAATAATCCTTAATTAATGCATACAGACTATCCCAGTGCTTCAAAATCTCTTTCTCCTGTTATCCTATATGAATCTGTTTCTCCTAATTTCAGTGCATTCCTTCTTTTCCTGGTCACATGAATGTGAAAAAAGGTGGGGTTTTTTTCCTCTTTGAAAATAAATTAATAAGAATAGAATTTATTTGCTTGGAAATTTGTACCTTGTTCCCACTTCAACTACTGTTCTTTAGACTAAACGATCCCAATTATAAAAGTCAAAAAGCTTTCTAAGTCTCTTATCGTTCTTGTGACTCACTGGACTTCTTGCTTTAGACCACATCTGCTTTGAAGTACGGTACCCAGAACAGGACAAACTTTACAGTAGAGATCTTGTCAAGGTTGTCAAGACCAGAATGATGTATTCATGTGTCTTGAAAGCTATGCTCCTATTGGTGTATCACATTGTGAAATTTGCCTTCCTAAAAGTGTGATATTTACAGTCACATTTAGTTTGTGATCCATTAAAAAACCTAGGGGGGGGATTCTGCTAAAAAAGATCTAACTAGTTTTCTAGATTTTATACATATATATAATGTTACTCTTATCCACCAAAATCGTTCTAACTTCTTGTTTTTTCCTAAAAAAGTATTACTGTCCTCCTCTGCAATAGAGTCACATGTAGAGTCTCATATACTGGGCTACCTCTGGATACAATTTTTAATGTCCCTTGACAAGTGCAATTGCAGTGCGGGGAGTCCATGCAGTTACGTTAAGCCATCACAACAGTATCTTCTCACTGTTCTAACTGCTCCCTTTGAAACACGTATTGTGAGGAGCTGAGCTTGATGGCACATCACTCCCTGCTTTCAAACATGTTTTCAAAGGGCCTGTTTTCGCAGTAGCATCCTGGAAGATGCACGCTTCAGAGTTGTTGCAAAAGCTTGATCTAAGCATGGTCACTGTGAGAAAAGTCAGATTATTGCCTGATGTTAGTTGCATTAAAAGGGAATGCTGGATGAACAAGACCGATGCTGAGCTTGTCCCTGTTCTCTTCATCTTTGATCTGATTCAGAAGTATCAACTAAACCTCACTGGTAACCTGGAAAATAGTGAGCATATTTCACCCTGCTTCAGAGAGTGATAAACAAGGGATGGCAGAGCCTGCCTCTGCTGCACTTCATACCAGCTTGGAGGTAGGTTTGTAGGATATGTAGGATATGTAGGTTTGGGGAAGCGGCTCCAGTATAGAAAACATATTCATTTCCCCACTGTTCTTCCTTCAGTTTCACTTCTGCATCACAGAGGTGAAAAGCAGCTCCTGATAATATCAGGGAGAAAAAAAAAAAGAAAAGAAACCTGGATAAACACAGATCTGGGGTTTGCCATAGTTTTAAAAACTGCAACAAAGCAGTTGCTATAGGTCAAGCTAAGAGAGAAGTATTGTAGTCCCAGATGATAGTCAAAAAGTTGGAAAAATGTAAAGTTCAGTTAAAAAAAAATTGTTTCAATTCTGAACATTTTACAAGTTTTAAAGTTAAAATAAAAGTAAATTTTACAGTGAAGGATTGTTTCAAGTGCATGGAAATGAACCATTTTTTAGCTTTTAGAAACCAAGAAGGATTCCTCTCCAATTAAACCCTTTGTTGAAAATGAGACTCACTGCAAAAAATGTTAGTGTCTCCAAATGGCCCTTCACCTCCCTCACTCAGGTTGCCCACCATAAAACTTCACTCACATCTTTTAAAGAAGATAGCAAATATAAGGAGTTAAACGCAATAAGAAACAGAAATCCTTAGCAAATGGAAAGGAGACTGATGTTTCAACATTTACTCCCCAAATAAGGAAGAATGTAGAGCCCTTTGGGAAAATGACTAATGTAGAAGGAGCAAAAGACTCTCCTGGAATAACAAAAATACACATATATTTTAATCTCTGTTCTGGCTTTCATAATGCAGCTACATGCTTTCGACTCCATGGTGCTGTCAGCAAAAGTTAATTTTAAAAGTAGCACACATGAGTGACTTCAGCCTTTGCCTTAATTCAGTTTCTCACTAAGAGCCGAGATAAGAGGTAGCCACTCTGAAGAAGGATGGACGGTTGTACACTACATTGTAGGAGATGACAACGCTAAATTAATCATGTTCTATCTGGAATTTGCAATTCTTTCAGAGATGTTCAAGACAGTATAAAAAATTTAATGGTAACAGCGAAAGTAGGCAGGAGGTTGCAAGGCAGAAAGCTTCAGAGGGCACTTCAAATGTGAAAGATGCATTACAGTTTCTCACACATGAACGAGATAGCATGCCTTACTAAAAATATAATAAATAAGGAGCATATTCTGCCAGATGCAGCTGTGAAGGGAGCGCTCTCCCAGTCAGATGTACCGAGCATGACTGACACCCCCTTAGCTTTGCTGTGATATGACTAAATATGAAAACGAACAACCTCGGAACGATGTTTGCATTAGGAACAACATACCATTCTGTTACTCTCAGAAGCCCAGCAAATATACCAGAAGTTTTGGTACAAGTACTAGAGGAGTGAGCCCGTTCCTCAGTCACAATTTCACTTCTCACTTGCTTTCCTGCTTCTCCTCTGCTTTTCTTTTTTTCTTTTCGTTTTCACTGCATTGTCTCATTGCTGGCTCCTGCTACAAACATCAGGTGAATGAACGGAGAGGTAAATTATCCCATTAGTGGCTCACTGCTGATAGTCTGCTGTAATTTGGATAAATCAGTGCACGCCTGGCTGCAGCAGCAACAGGAGGGAGAGACAGACACGTAGGTCCCCTCTGCTCAGGTAACACTGCCATCCCTGCAAGGGCTTTCAACGCACACACGGGTTTTGCGAACCTGCAAGGCTCCCTGCTGTGACAGGGACCCTCTCCTTCCAGAAAGTAAAACGTAAAATAAAAACTCCCCTCTAAATCTGGAAATAAAGAATTAGTGATTTTCCTTTTCCTTGCAAACCCACCTGCTGCAGCCAGTGGATTACAACCAGGTGTTGAAAGTTGTTCTGGGAATTTCCACAGCAATTAAAGGATCTTCAGGGTAGCCCCAAAGTCACTCTGTTTCTCAGGGAAGAAAAGATTGTTACTGACTTGATCAAGATTAGTGAACGAAAGGCTGAATAAATTCCTCCTTTCCCATCTGAACACAGTATTGATGCCTCTGAGCCAGGGCCTCTGCTGAGGGTCTGTATGGGGTTTTGACTGTAGGGAGGGACCTTCCTCTCACGGCACCGCTATCTTTGCATTTGGGGGATGCAGGGAAGCGGGGAAGATGCCAACCTTTCACCAGATAGATAGCCCTCTACAGACCATTTTTAATCTTGACAATAAGGAGAACTGTGGTTGTATAGGTGAATGTAAGACTGTGGGAACTGTGGGAAAGGCAATAAAAAATATATGGGAGGAAAACGTCTAGAGTACTTTTCCCAAATACAGAGAACAAGTATATAGTTAAACGGTTTCAGTGAGGATGAAAGTCCAAGCAGCACAGTGAGATAGCGACAGCGCAAGTGAGAGATGCCCTACAGTGTAAGGAAGCAGTTTCCAAAATCATTGCCTTGCAGTTTCAATTATTCTTGCAGAGCCAGCTGCACCTTCCAATTTCTGGTTGCAAGACAGTCTTTTGCAATTGAATTTTTCTCTGAGGTCACAACAAAAATTACACCTCACACCTTGGCTCGGGAGCCAGTGGTCTTGCAAACAAACAGTGCCGTAAAGGATAATTTTGCATCTCCAAATCTCCTCAACAGAGCATCTGGAGTCTGTTGGCCAGTCAAGTAGTTGTGACACCGCATCAGTGCAAATCAGCCAAATCAGCTCTCTTTGGGCTTCGTTTTTCGCTACACTATTTGCAGCATTGCAAAACTAGTACTGTTAGAAAGGGCTGGGCCGAAAAACCTCTATTTTCTTTCACGTTGCTCACTTTTGGCTCTTTCTATATTCACCCATCTCTGGGAGAGCACAACCTGAAACCCCACAGGGGAGCCTGTAATGCGCCAATAGCCCTGTACGCAGATCATTCAAAGAGCAGAGCCAGGTGGGCAAATTAAACTGCTGGGCAAACAAGTTGAGTCTGTCTCATACTACCAACTACCGTCAGCAAAATACTTCCATCCAGGTTAGTTAAAAGAGAAGACAATATTTTGTTGAGTTACTGCTCATGTCTCAAAAGATTCATTTTTGTGTTACCTGAATCTGGTGATTGTAACCACTTAATACAGTAGTTATTGATAACTGTTTCATTATAATTAACTCACAATTTCTGCAATTCAATTTATGTACAAGATTTCATTTAGCTAATGGAATTCGTTTAACTATAGAAGACGTGAAGCAGGTGTGTTATTTCAAAAAATCTAATAATTCGTAACAAATATTGATAAAATTCACAAAACCATCTCACTAGGTACATTTTCATGACAGTGTTTACAAAGTAACTAATAAATCATAAACATTCTTAAAAAGTCTTTCTTTTCTCAAAGTGTGCACACTGTAAGTGTTGTAAAGATAATTTCACCTATAAGCTTCTCATCTGTACTCAAGGGGATCTATTTCTATGCAAAACCAAACATTTTCTCAACTTTCAAGTTGTTATTTGTGTCTTGATAGCTTTGATTCCCTTAAATTTTTATCAATATTAATTTGATTTGGGTTTTAGGGTTGTAATAGACACAGTGGGTCCCAACCTGGCCAAATCATGAAGTAGAACAGATGGTGGTAGTTTGTTTAAGCAATTTTTACTGCCTGTTCCAGCCTTGTTTTAAATGTCCTTCACATTATTGTTTCCCAGTTTCATACTATTATTGCTAATTACATGATGTTGTGTTTTGGGGGGTTTTTTGGTTTGCAGATAATTCACCTTGACACATGGGCTAATCAATCAATCATCACTTTCATTACTATGAATTGCTGAAGTAGTTATTTTTTAAGCTACACCCTTTAGGTCTCTCCTTGGTCATTAAATGAAGGTGTGACTGCAGCAGGAAAAAGCAGTAGCTATTTATGCTCGCTTTAATCTTGTCAGCAGGAGTAGAGCAGCCGTGACTGAATCCACTTAGCATAACTGTACAAGCACACTTGAGAATCTGGGTTTCTCCTTCTGCGCTTAGGTCTCTGCTATCACCACGTTGTTATCATTCTTAAAGACAGTAGTAGAGCACCGATACACTACTGTGAATGCTAACTAGATCAGTGATAGCTTGGAACTTCTCAAACCACCAAACCTCTCATTTTCTGTGCGGACATAGTAAAAAACAAGGCTCTGTGGAAGCTGTCTTGTTACAGAATGATGTAAAAGGGTGAGGACAGCTCCAAAGCCGTGTGCTTAGGATGGTTGTTCTAAAAATGCTCCACTGAAAAATCACTGTCCAATACTGCTAACACTTACAAAGAAGAGCAGAAAAGTTATCTTTAATCATGAGGGTGGCTGGGAAGAAAGAAATATTAGCTCTTACCCAGTAGGCAATAATTCAGTGACTTACTGTG